>VVHJ01028664.1:7487-38284 GCA_015107715.1 Tylochromis polylepis
GGGGGGGTACCAGACAAAATGACTTTAAATCTTTTCACAGTCACTGTCATTAAAGTGTGTTTGGCGGTGGGGAACGAAAGAGAGCACAGCGGCCTGATAAAGATGGTAGCTGAGTGAATTTTGCTCGCTGTGTGATATGGTGACAGACAAACTGTGTTTCATTGCTGGGCCAAGAAATTTAGTTTAGTGTTTCAGCACACATCAACCTGCTGTTGTTTACAATCATATCTGCTCCTTAATGTCATGCTTTTGAAATTTTGCCAATCCGTTCCGGTGTATGTGCATAACCATAAGCTGCCTGCAGTCTCTGTCTGACACTTATACCAGTGTGTTTTTCACTTTTTTGCTTCTTCTTCTTGTTTTTTGTCCACATACCTGTGTGTGCTGGCATGGATGTGCGAGCTGGGGCAATGGAGATAAAGTGTGTTAGTAAATCATTGTAGAAAGAGATGGATGCCGCTCTGCAACTGTTTCTGCACTATAGGATCACTGAGTGGAACTGTTACAAAGCCTGGGAGCATTTATATATCTGGGTCCACCTCCAAACCTCCTATGGGTGTGTATGGGCTTGTGTACATGGAGGTACATCATATTCCCTTTAAATAGTGATGACCTCGGAGCAAGGGCACAGGAATGCTCTGATTGTGCATTATGCCTTACACTTGCTGCGCATTGGGGACTGTATAGATGGACACATGAAAACCACATCTATAGTGCTCACCAGGCATGTGCACACATACAAATGTGTAAGCACCCAGACACAGACACAAAGAAACACTCCTCTGCTGTAGTGTATATATTCAGCTGCTCCATCGTGTGAGTTCAAGCAGTGCCTTTGTAAAGTATTCATGGGGATACACTCCCACAGACACATGCTTGAGTGCGCACAGCGTGATAGGATGTCCTGGCTAACATCAAACAGGCTACACTGGAGTTACACAATTGGATAGGTCGTCATTAAATTAGTTTTGTTATATCAAAGGCTAATTGTTTACTTTAGATGAAAAGGTTAGGAGTTACGGAAGTGTCTTTGAACTTGGTGACTTTTTTGCTTTCAGTGTGACAGATACATTTTTTGCTCACTGATGAACTGAGGATGAGGTGTAAGACAAAGATGGCTGGGATAGGCTCAATCCATCCCCAAAAAACTGTATGTATGGAAATGTACATTTTCTACTGTGGTATATCATAAAAAGAAAGGTCATGAGAATAATGAATAATCTGAACAAGAGTAAAGATATTATAATATAGTTAGACTAAACTACACAGTAGACTATGTTCATTACTATATCTCACCTTTAGAGGGTGGGCCCTGAGTAGAGGTGCTACTTCTCAACATTGAAAGGAGCCAGTTGAGGTGTTTGGGCATCTGACCAGCATGCCGCCTGAGTGCCTCTTGGTGAGGTGTTTTGGGCATGTCCAACTGTGAGGGGGCCCCAGGGTAGACCCAGGATATGTTGAAAAGATTATGTCTCTCATTTAGGAACGCCTTGGTGTCCCCCAAACTGGAGGAGGTGGCTAGGGGGAGAAAGAGAAATGATTTAGATTATGCATAACAGTTTTTTGTCTTTTGAGAGTTCGATTGTGTTGACCTGGTAAAAATCAGAAATTAAAGCAGCGTTAGAAATCAGGTTTATATTTTTGGCATCGAGGTGAACGGAGGTGGAGGTTTTTGTCAGTCAGCACTTGTTAATTTACCTGCTAAACTGGAGCATGCATTCTTGAAGTGCTAATTGGCAAGAATCAAGGCATTGCATACAATAACTGAGCAACATTGAACATCTTTTTGCTTTTATGCAGTGGCGAAGGAGACCTGCAATTTCAACTTTGTCCACTTGATGTCACAAACATTACAATATCAATGCAAGCAGTGGCAGAGGAAAGCATGAACAGAGGCGGCACTGGGATGAATGCTCATACGGCTGACATGCTTGTTTGCACTCACAGAAATGAAAAAACTGAAGCTGCAGCTGGCAGAATGCTGAGTGACATTTACCAGGTGTATGCTAGATTGACATGTTGTGATCAGTAGCAGGCGAGCAAAAGCTGTAGGCACCCTCATAGCATAAAACATCCGCAGACCTTATTTAGACAACCCAAGAGACTCTATGAGAACCAGGGGAATAACATACTGTAGCTCCAGTCCCTTCTGTTGCCTAATCACCTGCACCTTAAACAAAGCCCTGTCTAGACGTTTGCCCTCAACTGATCCCATGCTGAAAGTTTGCAGGAGAACTTAAAAGGCAATCTGAGTGCAGCTTCTATAACGACTGCGAGTAACTGTGATGAAATGTATGCATCAGCTGCAAACCTTTTTTTAATTATCACGGGCACCTTTTGTGAATATAAATGTAGAGTCTTAATGAGACTGATGCAATTAGAGTACGTAGGCTAAGGGGAGTTCATGTGTTAAATGCATTTTTCCCTGAAAAAACGGCTTTCTGTTTGACGAACTTGGCACTGATTCATTTTCACATGTACTTGTTGAACATTACTGTGAAAAAATTACAGGCAAGACTGTGGAGACGCAGTGAAAAGTCGTCATTGTCACAATAGCTTAATAATTTTAAAAGCAACTCAGCTGATGATTGTTTTCCCACTTCGCTTTGTTTTGTAAGAGAGAAGTTAACTGAGACCAAAGAACAACTACTTTACATGAGTCACGAGTCATGTGGTGTGAAGCAGCAAGCAGTAGATACATTCTGTTGTTCCCTTATTTCCTGTGGAGCCACCACAGCGGCTGGATCTGCCTGTTGATCTGGCACAGAAATTTGCCACAGATGTCCTTCCTGATACCCTTATGTGCCTGCTATGTCTCAGGCCTCAGTCACATGGGCCGAGAGACCTGTTGGCGACCATCTGGCAGCCACTGATCACAAGGGAAATATGTGCACTCCTTGACTAGTTGTGGATTGTTTCTTTGGGTTTTCCTGGCAGTCACTAGCATGAAATGGATCACAAGGATGTATATGGTGCTGCACTGAAAAGCCCTTTGCAAATGCTTTGGATGGCAGCAGATTGCCACCTTTGTTGTCTGTAGCTTGCATGGAAGACACCAACTTGTCTGCAAACACTTGCAGATTACTCTCTGAGCTGAAATGTAACTGTGTGATGCAAATGGGAAACGGAGGCCATTTGTCTTCAAAGTAAAAGCTGTCCTTACCTCTGTAACCAACACATTTCAAAAGGCACAGATTTGATACTTTGAAGGCAAACATTCTCCACTGCTTAGTGAATAGTTTGTGTCTGCAGACAAGTCGGCAACTTCCATGCAAACTACTGGGCGACATTAGCAGTTGCACGGAGCCTTTCAGTTCAGCACCATATATACCTCTTTCACCAGTTTGTGTGACCAATTTTACATTAGCCAATGCCAACAACTTCCAGCAACTACTCCCAAACCAGTTGCGCTTGGGAGTTTTTCCTTTTTCTCGGTGATCAGTGGCTACCAGGGGTGGTCACTGACCACTGTGTGGGGCTTTAGCATTTGGTTTCAAAGTGACTGCCAGCAGCCATCATTTACTATTGACAAGAATACACATTTTGGGGAATTCACATTTTTCCTGGTGGTTGCCAGATGGTTGCCAAAAGGTCTCTAGGCCTGTGTGACTGAGACCTAAGACAGCACACAGTCTTTCATAAATCCATCATGTATTGCTTATATGTTTTGTTTTTTGTTTGCTTTTGTACAAATAAGACAAAGCTGTATCAAATATGACATTCAGTTCAAGAGTTTTGATAGTGATAGTGGATGGAGTTGATTATATTTGGACAGGTCGCTGTTTAAGCCTGTTTCTGGTTTATGTGCTAATTTAACCTAGCTGGTGGCTGTCTGTGGTTTCATATTTACTGTAGAGGCTCACGAGTGTCAGTAGTGTTAATATAGGCGGATTAGTGAACTATTCAAGATGACTATCTAAATCTTCTAAATGTAAATATTGAATTTGAGTCATTCAAACCGTTGCACACCTTAAAAGCTTCCTACCTCGCCTCTAAACTTCCTCTATCAGTAGGGCAAGGAAAATTATGGCCCCGGTGGAGATAATTTCAGAACTAACTGGTGCACGGTATCGCTGTAATCTTTTTACCATTGACCTGTTGAGATCTCTGTCTGAATGCTGTCCAGTACTTGAATTATCCATGACATCACAGGCCATGTACAAACTCATGTCCATTTTCTCACTTGACAGGCAGGTTCTTATGTGTCACGCCCCACCCTCCTAGTAATAGCATGAGATAAGGTGCAATAAACACTAACTCCATAATAGCGCTCAAAGGCCATGCCTAGTAGCTCTATATAACACTCTAGCAGTACAAAGCACAGTCGTTCCCACTGTAATGGCCACATTAACAATCATTACACAGCCATTGGTTTTTAGAACCGCTTACTGCCACTGAGCTCATGTATCACAACAGTGTGTTCAACATTACGCCTCATCATAGCAGCGAGAGGTTTTTCTGTGTTGACTGGGCAGCTTCAAGTTAGCTTTCTGCTTCTCGCCTACTTCCACTCCACCTCAATTTGTTACTCTCCTTTTCCTGTGTTTTCTTTGTTTAATCTGCTCCTTTCACCACTACACTCCTCAAACGGCCTCTTTCCTTTGCACCCTTCGCTCTGCCTCCCCGAGTTCCTCTCTGCTCATTTCCTCACTACAAAGATGTTTTCTTGGTGAACAGCTATTATTTAGTCTCGTCTCCCTTCCACCCTCCTCTCCCTCTTTCTCTTAGTGGCACTTTTTTCTTCTCCCAGAATGCTTGAGAGAATTGGCCCATGTTCCTTTGCATTATGCAGTTGAAAGTCTATTTTCCTCACAATACCAGCTTATCTCATTCCTTTGTTGGAAACGACAGATATGAAAAAAATTCTTTCTAAACACCATCAGTCCAGCAGCTTAATGATGATGAAGTTGGAGAGATTGGAGTTTTCTTCTTTCTGCATCATCTTTGAGACTAAACGATGGACAGGTGATGAGTTAGGAGAGTGGGGACAGAGTTATTCTCAGCTGTCAGACTGTCTCTTGTCTAGAAGGTGGGTCAAATGATCTGTGAGATTTGAGTGTCAGCTGTTAAGGCAAAGGAAACTTTAGCTTTTATTACAAGATAAACTATAGCTCAGCCCAGACTGCATCCACTTTCCTACCTGTGCAACAGTAGCCTGAGACCATATTTACAAAATCAGGTACATTTCCATTCATGTGAGAATAATCAGAGAGTGTGAGGACATGTTTGAAAAACTATAATAAAATAACATTTACAAAAACAGAGATTCTGCACTGTATCTAGATGTGCAGTCAAATATGAGCGAATATGCAGCATTGACCATGTTACCTCCTCTGAACACTCAGGTTGACTCTTCAGGCTTGCTCATCTAAATCCTTGTGTAGTCATTGTTCACCCACGTGAGATAGCATTGCATTAATACGAAACATGGCATTGGAACTAAGTGAATATGTCAGATGTACCGTTATTCTACACATAAAGGTGTCAAACCACGGCTAGAATGACGGTGGGAAAGTGTTTTACCTTAACTGGATCAGTTTTCACCGCTGACTACAATAACAGAAGATGGGTGCATCAAGCTTTGTTCACTGAAACACAGAAAAGCAGCTTTGTAACAGATCCAGGAGTTGCCAACGCTACAAACAACAGTTCTGTCAAAGCGGCAGCTCTCTGAAATATTATCATGCTGGGATGACATGAGTTATTAGATTTGGTTCAAATATGTCCTTGACTGGATGCTGCCATTAAGCAAAACTTAGGTAATTATAATTATTATAATTATAATTGTTTAATAAGATGATAACAAATATAAAATCTTCACAAGTGTTTTGTTTTTGTGATCCTGTATGCATACCCTGCCATCCAAGTTTTTCTTAGTTTGAACTGAATAAAAGTTATCCCATTCGGTTAAATAAAACAGTGCTTCTAATTGTTTGCTTTATTACAAAGAGCTCTTTTGGACCTGCAAAAATCATACAGCAGTTCAGGATCAGCATGTTGTCTTAAATAAATGAGATGAGCCTTTTTTTCTTATTGATAACATTTCTTCTTCATAATCCTATTTTTCCCTTGGTCTTATGCAATATGAATAATGCTGGTTCAGTTCACTTAATGTGTTTTGCTGATTTTGCATGTAACAAAAGGCAATTAAATGATAAGCAGAAATTTCATTTGAATTACAGGAAGTGACTGTCAGCTACTCATGCAAATTCACACATCTGCACGAGGAGCAAAAAAAACCCCCACAAACAAGTGAACATCAGCAGAGTTGCAGGAGGGAACTTCTCTGCTCTTCTCATTCTACATATGAATAAAAAACCCAGTAATTTTAATTCACAGTGTGGCTGAGAGAGTGCTGTCCATGGTTCCGATGGTTTCCAGTGATAAGTGTTAGTTATTGTGTGGTGTGCTGGTCATGTTGGTGTAAATGTTGCCTTATTCTAGCCTTTTGCTCTTCATGTCATATAATCCATTTACTAACTCACTGTCTCTAATTTTCTCTCTGAACATCCGCTCACTACTCCAGCATCCATTGTAGCCCAGAAGTGGTGGTGTCAAATGCAGCCATGTATGGATGGGGAGGAGTGTAAGGTCCTTCCTGACCTGACCGGTTGGTCCTGCAGCACTGGCAACAAAGTCAAAACCACCAAAGTAAGAAGAATGCACTTGTCTGTTTGTCTACACCTGCATGTGCCTGCTTTTTCTCTCTGATGTGAAATCCCTGATCACCGATCAACGCTTTCCTTTTCATGGATTTCTTACCTTTTTTTTGTGCTTGTGCACTGTGACCTACGTGTAGTGTATAACTCTAATTATAGCTTAGCCTTTTTATATACTTTTATGTACTACAACAAAGTGTGTAAAATTATCAGTGTTCACATCAAAAAGTCCCATGAGAATCATGTGATGTCCCAAAAAATAAAATAAAATTTAAAAAATGCATTTATTACCAACCTAACTAACATTTGATGTAGATACATATGACCTTGATCTTCAATTCAATTGATTTCTTTTGTCTGTGAAACATCCTGCTTTAATTAGTGTTGGGTAAACAAACTTTCAACTCTTTCAACTTTCGACTCTTGCTAGTGTTCATATTGTATATGCCAGTATATACAAAGAAAGAACTCAGAAGGGCTTACCAAGCAAATTAAAGATGATCTCATAAACAGAGATTGTTTGGATCTTCAAAATGCCCACAGAAGACCGCAATCTAATTTAATCACTTATTTCAGAGATCATTATAAATTACAAAGAAAATACAGCGCTAATCAACAGGCAACGAGCGTTGTTTGTGAAGCTGCTGTAACCATATCTCTTCAGGTAAGACAAATCAAAAGGAACAAAAAACAAAAACAACTGTCACAGTAAACTCAAGACCTCTGTTCAATCTACCCCACACAACTGCCATGTGATGTCGAGTAAACTGATGCTATTCATATGAGATAAATTGATTTAAATGAGGGTCCTTCATGGCCCTTTGTAATCTGCTGAAGTGTGAAAGTTAATTTGTGGGTCTGACGACCGGGGTGTGTGTATGCATGTGCCAGAGTGCGTGCCGTGGGATGGAGCAGGTGTTTATTTACAGGTGAAATATAAAAAGAGAAACAGTTGGACGGGAAAGCGGCGCAGGCGCCATAAGACTAATTGCTCAAGAGATGGCATAACAGAACAACATCTGTCGCATTCATTAGAATGCATTATGGCTGGGGCCTTCCACAGAGGCTTCACAATTAAGAGTCATAATTAAATTGGTGAGTGGGGTAGACTGAGGAACAGAGGCACTGCTGAGCTCAGTCACAGGCAGTGGAATTAATGACCCTGGGCCTAACACCAACTCTGGGACTGATAGGTGCAATTATCCCTATTTTGTTGCACGTTGCCATCTCTCTTCTTCTTCACTCCCTTCTTCTCCGTTTTGTCCCTCCTACCTTGTCTGATGAGGCCTTTAAGCTAACTGCATCAGTGGACATTAATTGTGAATTTGCAAGGTGCTTTGGGACTGGCGAGCAGTTACTTGGAGACTTGGTGGCAGATGTCACTGTAGATAGTTGCAATGAGACATCGATTCCCTGGCAACTGCTCACACGGCCCTGCTCTCTTACTTTCTCTGCATCTCTGTTCTTTATACTGGGTCTCTCTTTCTTCCTATGACCTCCTTTCACCACCTCAGCATATTATTCACCATGATGATCAGTATATGTCAATCTTTCTTTCACTCCCACACAGCGTAGGTGTGTTGTAGAAAGATGCATAGATTGCCTGACTGAGGCATCATCATTTAACAAGAAACAGCAAACACACCACACCATGAGATCTGTATTTTCTTACTTAATGTAACTTTATTTGCAGAAGTGGAACAAGCGCAATTAATATTTTATGCATGAACATATCTGGTCATTGTACAGCATAAACACACACTGTTTTGCTGATAGAAAACAAGTTCTTTACATCTGCAATTACACTCCTTCAGCTCTCTGTCTAAGTGTAAACAAACCATTGCAGCTCCAAGACATGTGAAATTCAGCTTAACCAGTTGAGACACTGTTGGTTCTTGCAATCAGACCACCGGCTAGACTGCCAACAAGCTCTTTCGGTCCAATGAAAAGGACACAGAGGCAGAAATAGAGAGGAAATTGTTTGACTTTTAAATATTCACCCCTGACATCCGATTGTCTCTTTCAAATAGAAACATTTGTTCAGCCACTGTGAAGCACTTCATGTGATTAGATGTCTCTGCGACCCTGATTCTCTTCTCTTCTCTTTTTTTTTCCTTTTTTTCTTTTTAGGTCACCCGATAGCAAGAGAGCCACCGAGCCATGAGGAAACATGAAGCTTTCCATGTGGAAAGGATGGATGACTCACACATATTGTATTTACTGTAAGATGTGGGAAAGGAAAGGACTGCTGTCAAGATATCCATCACAAAACAATGGGATTAAATGTACTCATCACAAACTATGTTCACTTGGCAACATAGAGCCACGTGTTCAGCATATGTAATATGCTGGTTGTTGAGACCAATGGACTACAATCAGGGTACCAGTGGACAATAAAGGGACTCTTCTTTTCCAATAATGAACCGTTTGGATTAATCAGAAACGTTTGATTTCAAACTCCAATTAAGCATTTCAAAGTATATATTTCAACAAAACTTTCTGGGACGAGCGTAAGATGCGAACTAAAGGCGGTGCTGAGAGTGTTGCTGGACACGGTTCAGACCTGTTGAAAGTATACTGGAAACAGTGGTGGCAGTCTGGGTGGGTACGTGAGAGTTAGCAGCTTATAACTAGCAAATAGCAAATTAGATTTAAACGGCTCTTGTGGGTCAAGTCACTACCACAAAGACTGTTTTGCGGGAGTCATTTTGCAGTTCTAATTAGGAACTGCAATAGGATCATAACAACATATTAAAAATTCATGTAAGATATTTGCACTAGTCAAAGCCGTTTGGGAATGTTTTGTTTTTCTAGATATCTTCCATCTTTTTGCTGTGGATGTCACATGAAACTGAAGGTGAGCATTTTGTAAAATGTCTGACACTTGAAGTAGATAAATATGTATATCACACCTCACTTATTCTGAGTAGTTATTTGTTTAAAAAAAAAAAAAGGCTCAGACTGTCGAGCTTCACTTACATACAGCTTGGTACAATATGAACTATTAAAGTGTGATTCATCCGTCTCATTTTTTGCCCAGAGAAATTTTCCAGGCTCGGCCTTCAGAGTTATGTATCTTTGATCTGTTTTATTCAGTACTGCGACATCTCTTATTTTGACTGTTGAAAGGAGGACCATAAATGTTCAAACAAGTGTGACCTGTTCTAATGTTGTTATTTCTTTCTTCTTTCTTTTTTTTTCTTACTGGAAATGCTTTCTAAATACGCAGATACGAACCCACCACATGATTAGGTTTCTTTTTAACTTCTTTTTATTAGACATGTTAGTTTTTTGTGCGCACGTTGCCTATTGATTTTCTCCAGAATTACCCTCCGTATCAAATCTTCAGTGAGACATACTGAAATAATTGCCACAGATAATGGCAGTTCAGCATTTTGCAAACATGTTTTTTTTTTTGTACAAGGCTCGATCATTACTGCCCTGAGTGCAATAGCATCGCGCCCTGTACAAACATCATAAATCTCTCCATTATCTCTGTCCATTCTCCCCCATTCCACTCCCCTTTTCTTTGCATCTTTTTCTCCTCGTGTGCCCTCTCTTTCTCTCTTTTTTTCTACTTTAATGTTTCTGAAACTAATGATGGCACAGATGAAATAGTTTTCACACAATCTGCCCCACGCACTGTATCTTAATTTCTCAGCTGTTCGAAGTAGTTTGCAGCTTTTTGCACTGATGCTTTCCAAATCACCCCCCACCCTCCACCCCTCTTGTGGACACACAACCAAAAGAAAGTATTTTTCAAACTGTATCATTCTGCCTCTCTGATTTGTGAATGTCTTGGGTTAGTGTGCCCAAGGGTGTGCCTGGTGGGGGCTGCTCCTCTGTGAATGAGAGCCTCTGGTTTCAGACATGCTGCCTTGTGAGCTATGATAAATTTGTGGGAGCTGAGAACTCTCCGGCTCCAATGCTGAGCTCTGAGCCAGAGGGAGCTTGGGGACAGCAGGGCTACCGGTTGCAGGCAGTTCCACTCTCTCATTACTGAGAGGCCTGGATAGCACTGGGCTTCTCTCGGGAACACTGACATGGAATATTTTTAGGCTTACGGTGCAGCACTGCAGTTAGGCCAGTCACACCAAACTGCCCTCTTTCCATGAGCGGTGTATCAGCAACAATGGTCCTTTGGAAAGGGAAATATGATGACATCCTGTAACCGCATTCACGCACAAGCAAAAACACCTACGTTCACATGAGCTCATCCTTTTTAAACTTTGTTCCGTTTCATGCATACGCATATGCACACGGGCGTGGGAGAGCTAGAATCCACAGAGAAAGTGACGAGCCTTAATTACAGCAACCAGAAGGCGACGCAAAGGTCTTGAGATCTGTGCAACATCAAACTATATGGAGGATCTGTTTCCCATTCGCCCCTCCTTCCCACTCTCTCTTTCCCTCCCTCAGAGAATTCATGTTCTGTAGATGAGCCTGGCGCCTTGCTCCCCTTCGTCCTGCATGGCTCTCTGCAGCAGAATCAATATTTGAGGACTATTTGCGCTGCTCCCCGGTGGCTGGGGTTTGATGCTCCAGCTCCACCTTCAGTTTCAATTGTGTTTAGAAAGACAAAAAAAGCGCTGCCAGGGACAGATTCACACCTCGTCCCAGGTCACCAGTATTTAACGAGAAAATCAGCAGAGTGCGCCGTGTGTACTTTTACTATTGCTGTGCTGGACAGCCAACTCTGCAGCAGAGAAGTCACACACACAACGCTCCACTTGTGCTAGTTTATAAGAAGAAAGTCTAAAAATCTCACTAAGAACCCTTGAGGTATCTTGGAGGAATTTATATTACCATTTTCACCTTTAATGATGCTACACTGAATGCAAATTTAGCAGACATCAATGCCTATCCAAGGCTATATACATTATCCATTCTTTGTGTTTAAAAAAAGCTTAAACCCTGCTTCCAAAACCTTTGTTGCTAGCTAGCTTTTAAAAAATGATGAAAGAAATGTATTCTATGTATAAACTGTGCTTACATCACATTATCTAGTGTGAAAAATAATCTTGTTTTTAACTGGAAGGGGATGTGTCTTAGTGTGTCAGTGGGGGTCTAACCTCAAACGCCCCGTTGAGACTGGAAGCTTTCATCTCCACGGGTTAGCAACTGGTAGGACCCAGAGGGTAGGATCTTCAGAAGCAAACCAGCAGCATGGAAGAAAAGACTGCAGAATATCATACTAATGAGAGGATAGATGGCTGGAGTAAAAATGGAAAACAGAAGAATGACAAGATACCTACAAGAGATAAAGAGGTATAGCTGTAGTGTTTTGAGAAGTGGGGGAGAGTCTGAGGAGAATTTTAAGAATTTCTTTCTTCATGTGTGAAGTCTGGTTGGCCAGCTCCAGAGAGGACACATACGTCATCAAACCAAACACCAAAAAGTCCATCATCGCACTTGCTGAAAATTTGTGCAGTCATTATCTAACGAGGGAGAAAAAACGGATGACAAGCTTTTGTCTTATTTATCATATTTTGTCAAGTCCAATTTGCATTAGCCTCCAGCCATATCTGACAAATATAGGTTCAGGATTCATTTTACGTGAGAGCGATAATCTTCAGATGAAGTGAGTCAGTGAGAGGCAGGGAGATCTGTGTGAACTTGACTTGGTTGTAGGAAAAGAGGAGTTCGCTGTTGCAGGAGGAAGAGGCTGGAAAGCCTCGCTGTCTGAAAGTGACACTGATTTAATATAAGTCAGAGGCAGATTAGCAGATGAAGAAGATCTGATTGGCTTTATTGTTGCTGGATGGCACTCGCTGGTCTCGTCACTGTCACTTCAGATGGAACAAATCAACTCGGGCCAAAATGTTTCCTTCAAGAGAGCAAATCATTTTCGCCCAAAACCACATTATTCACACCACATCTAATTACATTCAGGCCTTTTATTATCACTGAGCTCACTTGAGAGCACAATGTAGTAATTTCCCTTCATTTTGAATCATGGGGCAGGATGTTAGAATAGTGCAACAGTAACAGCCGCCACGTGGTTTTTATTGGCCACCACAGCTGGTTGGCTGTCAGGTGATGGTATGGGGATTAATTGCATTAGCTCCAGTCTCTTACCCAGCATAGAAAATGTGACAAAACACCCTAACACAGCCCATTAAAATTCTATGAAACCAGGAAAAAAAAGAGAAAAAAGAGGACAAACAATCAAAAGCGTCTTTAATATTCATTTTGTGGCAGGCCTGCGACTGGCCGATACTGATGGTGGAGTGAACGGGGGGAGACATTAACATCTTCTCCCTCACTGCTTCCTTTCGCTGAGCCGTCCCTTGCTGCGTCGTCAAACTCACTTATCTCTCTGAAGCAATTAGCCACTGGAGGCTCCATTGACCTGAGCCTTTGTTAGACTAACGGGTTACATTAGCATGGCCGTAGCCTGGCAGTCTTGGCAATGCATGTGTCGTTGCCAGTGGGAGCAGCACTGATAAAGAGGGGCCCTGCAGTCTGTGGGTGTGGGTGTGTGTGTGTGCACGGGAGGATTAAGGAGCTATTATTAACATATTAACTGTCTATTACCATTTTGGCACTTGTACTGAATACCTACTATATACACTCTGTATATATGTATACTATACACGTGTTTGCTGCAGTCCTGTTTACATAAGGAAGGTGTCTCATATCTGAGTAAATATGGTTTTCTCTGCATTTATGCTATGACATTCAAAAAAATTGAAAAGCTGAATGCAAAGTAACACTGATAATGCACACAGCAGATATCAGACTCCAAACGTCCTGATGCACAATATCTCCATTGTATTTTGTGGCGTGAGGTGCATACATACAGCAGAAGTGACAGATTTAATTCTGCCTACTGACACTTTAAAATTCCTCAGATATGCACATGACAGTATGATGAGTTGCCGTGGTGGCTGAGTAAAAGCATTGCTTGCTCTCTCAATAGAGACCATGCACTTAGTTGGAGAATATGGTATGGTAACAATGCTATTTAAAGCCCACATCTATTTTGTCAATATTGCATTTACTTTACTGTCACACTGTATTCCTGCCAGCCCCCAACCATATAACAACAGAGGGTCCATATTTAGACAGCACATAAATATGCATTGAACTCTCTGATAAACAGCCAGCATTTACGTTAAGCAGAGAAATGGGCTACTACTGCTGGAGTGTTTGCACCAATGACAACAAAAGCTAAATATGCAAGCATTATTCATAATTAATTATCCAAGTGTGCTACTGCTTCCTTATTTACCAAATTAATGGTTTGTTTTCTTGAGAAATGTCTCCTGTCTGGCATGTTGGGTGGAGAAACAGCATCCTCATAAATTTCCCTGGCAGGTGGGGTATGGAGAGAGTGATGAGACAGAACAAGGGAGGATCAAACACAAAGAAAACCATTAGTTCCACTGACTCGCTGCTGATTTTTACAACTTTAAAGTCATTCCTTGCAGAGACCTTGCGAGTTCTACCATGCTGTGGTACTTGTCGTATAACACGGAGTCAAGCTCATCCCCCATCAGCCAGCCACTCTTTTCTCTACAACCATGTGTAAAACAGTGTGTTTTTCCTTCATTCAACTTCATGCATCACTGAATTATGTAACAGTGGTTTTGTCTACAAATTTTCAACTAAAATGGATGTCTTCTCCTGTCGTGTCATATTTTCAATTAGGCTTAAAGCAACATTTTGCCGTTGCTTCTCGTGTAGCCATTGTCAGCTTTTAGAAACTACAGCGCCAACAGAGCGTTAAAATGAGGCTGGTGTTGCGCTCACCTTATTTAAGCAGGAATTTCACTCTTAGCTGTAAGGTCTGGTGGGGAGACAGAATCTGATATAAGATGGGAAGCGTACCAGCAGTAAGTTAACCTAATTCAAACTAATGGTCACATTTTTAATAAAACAAATCACCTAGATAATAATGAAATGTTAGATAAAAATCTCTTGATTTGCCCAGACAGGAGTAGCA
Organism: Tylochromis polylepis; assembly: GCA_015107715.1. Classification (NCBI taxonomy): domain Eukaryota; kingdom Metazoa; phylum Chordata; class Actinopteri; order Cichliformes; family Cichlidae; genus Tylochromis; species Tylochromis polylepis. The sequence continues at coordinate 22,095 of VVHJ01028664.1, forward strand.
GATTAAAAAGCAGTAACAAAAACAATATAATGTCAATGCTAATTTAATATCGAGTTCAGCCTGCTTTGGAATTTGCATCCTTGCATTATAAAGTTAGCTGCAAGTTAAGTGTGCAAGTGAGAAATAACTGAAAACAACAGGTGCTCAAATTTCTCACTGCGGTGTAGAAGTAGACACCACTTTATCATGTTAAGTGTGTACAGGAAAAAACGGCAGATGAAAAAAATCCACTGTGAGAAAACCCATTGACATATAGGAGCTGCAGGCTTGCTAGAAGAAGTGGTGCTTTTTTTTCTTTTGTCTTTTCGTATAATAAATTGCACTGCGAAACAATGCTGGTGCTTTCTGTCCACCAGCTATCCTGGTGCTCTGCAGAATGATTTTTAGACATATATTTTCAGAGTCCTCTGAGCGTGGCTGCGCATCTGCTGGGACTGGCAGCCAGATGCTGTGCCCTCAGCCAGACCTCAGCCTAGATGACAAGCTCCACAAGCCGTGATTGGCGTCTCTCATTGCGCTCTACCCTGTTCACCCTCATAGCTCAGGGCTTTCTGCCGCTCCGGCTGCCTCTGTGCCAGCCTGACAGATGCCCCGTTGGAGCAGATGTGAGTGGTGTGGAAGTGGTGGGGGATGGCAGAATAGAGCTAAATCACTGTGTAATCAACGTGTGTGGCTGGGAGGTGATGGGGGCTCAGCGGGCACGCAAACATTTACAATTGGCCAGGCAGTCCTTGTAAACAGGAGTGGTTGTACAAAAGAGGGAGGTTGAATAATTGATAGCATGTAAGAGGATCTGGCTTTGGGGGATTTTGGAGCATTGATTCTGGCTGAGAGCGAGTGAGAAGGGGAGAAAGTGAAAGGCTTTCCTGGTGCCAACCTGTATAAATGCTTCTCTCTTTCCCTTAGACCCCACCTCTACGCTTGCCAGATATAGTTTTTCCTGTCCGCCTCTGTCTTTTTGTAAAGCTTTTCTGTATGAAATAGTGGGTAGGCCCTCATGCCAGTGCCTGACAACAGCATAGCCAGAAACAAACAAAAGAGCAGATGGCTGCAGAGAGCAAGAGTGAGAGTGAAAGAATAGAAAGAAATGATAGAATGAGAGGGATGTGGGACGAATTACAAAAGTGAGAGGGAAACAAACGGGACAAACAGGCCCAACAATGCCAGTGAAGAGGTAAAAGGAAAACAAAAACTACTAATATAAGTGTGGGACAGTTAACCTAGATGAAAACCCTAATAATTAGATTTTACACACACCAAATCATAAATAAACGCACCACATACTGTGGTAACCCCTTCATCTCACCAGCTGCAGGGCTCATAAAAAGAGCTGATATAAATAAATTCACCAGCTTGGTTTCAAGCCCTGCTCTTAGTTTGCCAGCAAGCACAAACACACAGGCATGCACAATGCAAATGTGCAGGAACGAACGCAGACAAGAAGCACACACAAGCCACACACAGCCTCTTTTGACTTTGCACACTTCACATTCACAGCATGTCCACAGACTGAGAAACAAGCTTATCTGTGGTTGTTTCACTCGAGCTCTACTTTGCAGCAGCAAGAGAAAATGTCTTGAAGTCTTATTCTTGTCTCATCAAACAGAATAGGTATCAAGATGTGGCATTTCACAACACTGGTCACTGGTAAATGTGCTGCTGCCTTGTTATTGTTGTGTAAGTGATGGGCACTCACTCTTCAAATGCAAATTAGTCTTTGAACAAAGTTGCACAGCTGTACCATCAGTTGCTTTGACTGTATATTGCCTGCTTTTATCAGAATCCATCAGAATATTGCACTTGAATGTTGCGCGCCACAACGTCAGAATAATTCATACTTCAAAGTCCAGCACATTCACATTTTTCTTCATACTTGGATGACTGCGATTGCTGCAGTAATTTGAAGTCCTTGGTCTTGAAGTCTTACCGAAACTATGTAATTAGCTATTATGGCTATGCTAATGCTTTCCCTCCTCTTGGCAACTGTCTTAGCTTTTCTGGGAAGCTCATATATCATGGGAAAGGTATGAAAATAAGGACCTTTGCTTTTTATTTACTTTTTATTTGCTTTATCTTTAGTTCAAGTAAGGCCCCCTTTTATGCATGAAGTAACTGAGAACAGTGGGTGGCTTCTCCGAGACAAGAGACATGTGTTTGTTTGGCATTGGGTGGGTGGGTTACATCATCTAACTGTCCGCCTCATGGCCATGCACTCCTCAGTGCCGAAACAAAGACAACGCGCTAAGACCATCATCAGAGGAAATTAGCTCAGTAGCGTTGAAAGCGCTCGCTTCTCACAATAGCCAGTGGCCATGCTAAATCATTAGCCTGTCACTTCGTTGGGGTTGGAGTCCAATTATTCTCTCAATCCGCCTCCAAACCAAATTGCATTATTGCAATTATATCCATTGCATGACATATTGTCATTGCAAGGGCGTATAAGATGGGAAAAGGAGGAGTGGGGCTAAAAAAAAAAAGAAGGAGATGGAAGGGGGAAATAATTTTGGTGGCATTATCAAGCACTGAGGAATGTCTCCATGTTTGCTAGCTGGCTCTTTAAAAGGGCACATTGATTATGTTTTCTGTTTTAATGGATGTTTCTAGGCTATTTAAACTTATCTCCCAGTCACCCTTCCCCACACTTTTTTTTTCTGGGTAAGATTTTCCCTTGTTAGACTTTGTTATAGGACCAATCCATCTAACTTGTTACATAGATTTTCCTGCTTTTCTTCTCGCTTTCTCGTCACTCTCAGCGTATGTCTACACACTTTTCCCCTGTCTTCCTTTCACACATTTTTCAACACATCTTTTTCTGTCACCGCACCCTTGTCATCAAGCTGTCAGCGCTAATCAGGGCACGGTGCTGCTGATCGCAGTGCATCGGATCATTATTGAGACCTTTCACTCTAATGAAGTCCGAGGTATAATACAGTGCAGTCCCGTCAGCCCCGTTGGCAGTCGTGTTGGAGTTACCTGCTTGTACTGTAGATCACAGCTACTGCCATGAGATTCAGTGCTGCCACTGGGCGCATCATGCTGAGGTGTTCAGCAGTTACACTGACCGTCTTCATATTGCTGCACTCCAATGTCTAACTTGATACACCACTACTGCTGTGTACTGTGTACTGCTACTCCAAGCGAAAGATATTCTTTTGCAGTCACACTGCTACTTTTAAGATTGTTTAAAATGGTTAAAAAAATGGACTTTACTTTCTAGCCATTATTCTTGTGTAGTCAGCTCTCTTGCTACCCTTTTCACTATCTTTTATGTCCCTATTTCTTGCACTGGATAATTCTGTGTATATGTTTGTTAGTGTGCCCTTGTGCTGAGTGCCTGTGTCTGTCTGCAGTGAGACCTTGGACCCAGATGTAATTAGACTTGGTAATGATGTTTACAGCTTAAGCCCTCTGCTAATGATAAATGCACTTGACGTATGTAAGTCCAGACTACACATGAAAAAGTCAGTGTGGGACATGCCCCATTTCAGTTAGTCAGCCATCACTAATGTATTGTACTTTTACACCCTGGACCTTGTGCACATGAGAGGCAATGTTCTCAGAGCTGCTTGGAGTAGCCACCATTTTGACAGCTAACTAATCACTCTGGAAATATTCAAACATTCAAACTACAGGAAACATACTGACTAATCTTGCACATCTGATACTATTTGTGATACCTGAAATATTTATTCTGAGTACACTTGTCCAGTTGATGGCACAGCTCCACAAGTTGTTGGTCAAATCAGTCTAAAAATAATCCTTCTCTCGGTCACAGTGAAATGTCCCTAAGACAGGTGTGGAACTGGACCATGCATTTAACACTGGCATAAAGCCAGAGGCTTGACATTATGAAAGAGAGAGATGCCATGCTATCGAGACTCCTAACCACCTGCTCTCTCTCCTCGCTCCCCATCCTACCTAGGGGGTCGCTATGGACACACTTAGAAGACCTGCACTTAAACTCCTTGGAATCAGAGTCAAATAAATGTCCCCACTTACTAATCCACTCAGCACGTGTGTGCATTTACATGTGAGTCTGTGTATGGTCCTGTGTGTCCTTGTGTGTGGTGAATACACTCGTCTAGCCCCCCGGGGAGTGAGATTGTGGGATGTTTGGGGCTAGGTGTGGGGTGATATGACAGCGCTGGGGCAGAGCAGGGCCAGACGGTGCAGCTCCATCTGTGGCCCTTCTGTTCCTTCACCACCTGACCTTTGACTGTCTTTAGGTGTTACATGACAAGGATATCTGAGCCATGGCCCTTTAGGAACACTATTGCTTCACACTCACTCTATACACACAGGTAGCAGTTTGTGCATAAATAAATCACACCTCAAACACAAAGTCATGTGTATGTGTTTGTGTAAAAGGGTGCTTCTGGGTAAGAGGAAATTTTGTAGCGACTCCGATTCACACTTGACACTGTGCTAAAGAGAGAGGAAAAAAAGCTGTCACTTCACAGTGCTAATTTGGGTGTAATATCCCAAAGTCAGCCAATTCACAGAGGACAGGAGAAAGAGAAAATTAAGCATCTGCTTCATTTCCCTAACTGGCCACAGCCAGACTCATTAACAAGAACTATGCTCATCCAGAGAGGCTCTACTGAAGCTTAGGCCCTCATAGAAACATGCAAACAGCCAGTTAAAGAACGAGAGTATGTAGCAGACTGTAAAAATCTGCATCACTGCTCACCTCCATTTATAAAGTCATAGAATCCAAGTGAGAATCTTTTAGAGAAATTACATGGCAGATTAGTGCAAACCAATGATAATTACTTAAAGGAACCTTCCATAATCTAAAATAGAGCGATATTCCTGACACTGCTGTTTATGCGTGCTTTGAGTGAGTATGAGCATCCTCCATTAACTTCCTAGGTGAGAATGGTAAGCTGCGAGGCCAGCTCAAACAAAGCTCTCTATCAGACTGTTGTTGCCTGGCAAGATTTCTGGGTCACTGAATGTGAGAGCTGAGCTCATAACCAAATGGCTGTTGTCGCTGAACAGATGGGATAGAGCGACTGTTTGTTGCCGTGGCAATTGCAAAGTTTTCAGTTAAAGGGGTTAGAGAGAGACAGAGGAATCAATTAGGTCCGGATTGGGGCAAAGTTCTTAAAATTCATTACTGACAGCCTAATTATAGGGGAATAATGTTCTGATAATTACATTTGCAATAATTAATACACTTACTGTAACAAAAGGAGCGCCGCAAACACAATCATCAGCTAATAGCTTATTACTTAGTTGATACAATCAGCCATTCTGTAACGAGAGATGACGGAGCTACAGAAATAAGAGCAGAACAATAGAGTTTGCCAATACAGATGTCTAACATCAGAATATATTCTGAAGTCTAAAAGAGTCTGAAATGCATGGCTGTCAGTAAGAAATACCAATGAATCCATTAGCATTTCATGTAAGTGATGACTGACAGAAGCACTCAACATTAATCTGCGCTAACATGGATTGAAATTTTAATGAATACATGAGTGTCTTCTCTTATCTTTGATTCAGCTATCTGTGTGCTGTATGTGTTTAATTAAGCACAGAGTTAAAACATTTTTTTGCAAAACCGTTAGAATTCATAAGATTTACCCAAGGCTACCAGTAAACACTGCAGCAAACACTTCAATAAACAAAGCTAGCCTTAGCAAAACATACCCAATGATCCTAAGGGCTAAGACAAGCAAGATGTTTAGGGTTTGTTGAAGGAAGCAAGACTGTGCAATTATTTTCACATTTCACAGATTTCTTTGGGGCAGCGAGGACGGAAAAAACTGAAATAAGAACTCTATGTTCGTCAATGATCCTACACAGCCGTTCTATCACTGAGGTCCCTGCCAGGCTGAGGGAAGTGTTCATTAGTACAACATGTTGGAGGGACATCGGTGCTGAAGGCAGACGACAGACACGCCAATCACGGCCGTGGGTGGACAAGGTCATCCTTGGCTCCAGGTAAGCTATCTTAGTTGTTGCTTTTTCAGCTGAGAAATATGGATCACAGTTTATACAGCTCAGACTTTTTTCAAGTTTTGTGGGAGAGAACAAACAAATGTCAATGGGCTCCTGCAGAGGAGGTTTATATTGAGTCCTTAGTAAACAGATCATTGATTGCTTTGATTTTAATGTTTGTGCTTAGGTGATGAAAAGGGTGCAAACATAAAACTCCCTGATTGTGCCTTGAAAGTATTCCCTTTAATATCTGCACGCAAAAAACTGAGATAAAATAACTACTAAGGAGAGGGGTTTTTTTTGTTTGTTTTCTTTAGGGACTACAACCCCTGTTTTAACATATTACAGTATTTCTAACTTAGCTTACATGTTGAACGATCATTGACTGTATTGTAAATAGCTGCAGTATTATATATATGTAGATGTGTCTATGTGCATTAGCAAAAATAAATCAAAAAATACTAGGTCTAAGTAGTTAGCTGCAATTTTTCCAACTTCATGAACTTTATCCTACCATCCCACACTGTAGCTGGTAATTTAAACCCATGAGAGAAGGCTGCATTTTAATTAATTTTTGTATGCTTGGCAGGTAATGCACAGAAAACCCTGGGTCATGATCAAAGGAACTATAAATGCTTATTAGAAAAAGTTAACGTCATAGATATCCACAGGGAAAGTCATAAACCATCTCCTTATTATTGCTCTCGGACACCTTTGCTTGTGTGAAATGGTGTTGTCTGCAGCAGTATAAATGCTGGAAAAGCCCATGAGACCTGACTGCCTGCCCTGTTCTCAGCTGCCTTGACAGATGTCAACATGTGAACAATTGTCCTTGGGTAAAACTCCAGTGGGTTGGGTGATATGTGTGTATATATGATGTAAGCTTTGGGAAATGCAGAGTCCTTGAGAGTCTGAGGCTTTGTTTGAAAAAAAAAGTGTTATGTTTTCTTGTGATCATCAAATCTGGTGTAATGTTTAACATTCAAGAGGAAAATGCTTCAAGTAAAGACTAGACAGATGTAGATAATAAAACAGGAATTCAGCAATTTTTGCATCTAACAATCACAATACGAAAGATTACAGTTTGTGTGTATTACTGAAGATTTACTTAATGCCCTCCAAAGATTTTCTTTGTGTTTCGCATGAATGTATTTTGTATTTATTTCGCATCAGCAATGCATTCTGAATTCTGCTCTTGGTTTGAGATGACCGTTTACGTGGTGTGTGGTGGCTGTGTTTGTACTTTTGTTTGTCAGTGTCATGTCATGTGTAATGCTAGACCCAACTTTTACTTGTATGCTTGATTGCAGATTTTATATAAATGGTCTACACAGCTGACACTAGGTTCCAAGGTGCTGATGTTTTGGCTTGCATGTTTTTTGTTGCAAGTCATCAATCCTCTCTTCAAATACCTGGGTCCTTTTTCAACACAGCAATCATCAACTGGGTCTGTCTTGAGCCAGTATGTGCCAATTGTTGGTGTCCATCTTGCAGAATTTGAGATTTTTGTGTGATTTATGTGTCTTTGTACCTCAGGAGTGGGCGCCCAGAACACCTTGTACTGGAACAGAGTATATATTCCTGTACTCTATGTAAATTAACTGGTCCAATGCTGAATGGTGTTGGAAATCTTCTAAAAAATTTCTAAAAAAAGTTGTCATGAGCAATGATCATTTAAACCCTTTTTTGAATTTGATCAAAGAAGCACATTTCAGAAAAGTTCACACAGACACTTCTTTTGCACTGGTAGCAGACCAGCTGCAGGAGACCAAATGCCATAATTTAGAAAGCCTAATGTTGTTTTTTCTTTATTTAGTCTTTGTCATGCAGCAGTTGTGGAAATTTCTTGTGCTATCTGAGAATTGGTTGGCTTGTTGGTAAATCCCACAGTACTAATTTTAATATTTTATGAACTAAATTAAATTGTCTAACAACAACTAAATACATGCCTAGCAATTAAATGTTAGGCATGTATTTATTTCCTGGTTTGAAATTGTTTTGCGGGTTTTCTATTAACTCATGCATACTGTACTGACCACTAGAGAATACTCAACCTATATTCACGTGTCAGTGTAATTCATATCTAAAATCTGGTTTATTGCTAATTTGGTCAGCTATAGGATAAAAAAAAAAGTCTGACTTGCATAAAGCACATGTTTTTGGATGCTATTTAGGTTTACATTTAAAATGTATTAAGAAAGGAGTAATAGTTTAATTTTAAATCTTTTAGATTTAGAATGATGGTTTAGCAAATCAGATCACTCATGTCAAAGAGTCAAGCAGCAGAGGGAAAACAGGCATACACATTCAGACACTTTCAGCCTGGTGCTACAAACAGTTGGTGAATGTACAAATACAGCAGCCATGAAGATGCTTCCGATCAAAGGGCTTTAGACTAGTGCTTTCTTTTTAAATTATAGTCCCTTAAATCATGAGGCATCATAATTCAAAAAACACATCCTTATTTGAAGCATCAGAGCTCTTCTCTGCATTAAAACGAGTTGCTTCTTAAGCTGACCTTTTAGTGTCTGCCAGCAAATCTTGTGCATCATTGCAGGAAGCTGTTGGAAGCAATGGACTGAGTCCTGACTTGATCAGACTATGTGTCTGCCAGTCTGTCTATCTGGCAGACAGGTATATTGACTTTCATTCATAAGATATATCTCGCCGTTTGCTCAGGGTAAATGTTAGCACTATGACTATGCTTGACTGATGCTGAATATCTCTCTCAAACCATAAGTAAATAATACCCTCATGAGAAACCCTGGTTAGGTGGCTACTGGCTGTCAGTGGGACATTCACGCCTCTATTACATCTGGCAGGGCATGACACAACTCAGCCTGTTATTTACAGCTACTCACATTCTGCATGCTGTATTTCTGACAGTCTGGAAGTTCTCCAGCGTCATCCATTTCTTGGGGAAAATATGGAAACAGACAATATTTATCTACTCAATAAATTTACTTAAAGTTACCATCACTTGCTGGACAAAGAAACACTTTTTTTTTGGTTGCAATTTTTGCTTCTATACACCACCACAGTGGGTTTTAAATCAACCAATCCAGATGTGATTGAAGTGCCGATTTCAGCTTTCATTCAATGGGTTTTACAAACATTTTCTATTAACTGTTTAAGAATTGTAGCCATTTTTTATATATAGTCCACCATTTTCAGAGGCTCAAAACTAATTGGAAAATTGACTGACAAGACGTTTCGTAGCCAGGCTTGCCAGTTCCCTTGTTTTATGGAAAATGAAGCAGACATAATGTCTAAAATTGATTCAAAGTGTTGACTTTGTACTTCATAGCTTTTTACTGTCACTGAAATATTAAGCCCAAAATAAGGATGCCATAATCAAGATGAAAAACCAAAATAAATCCATCAGCGAGATAGCAAAGATGTTAGGAGTGGCCAAGTCCACAGTTACTACATTTCTAAAAAGAACAAATGCACTAACCAGCTCAGAAACGCCAAACGGACACAGACGACGACTGAAGTGGATGATGACAGAATTATTTCTGTGGTTAAGACAAACATGTTCACAAGCAGCAAGTCAAGAGCACTCTGAAGGTGCTAGATGTATCTGTCTGCCAGTGACTGTATGTAGTCATTGCTGTCTACAAACAAGAGACACGGTCATGAATGGAAATACAATGAGGTGTAAACCATTGGTTACACTCAAGAACAGGAAGGTCAGACTAGACTTTGCCAGAAAACATCTAAACGAGCCTGCACAGGTCAAAAACATTTTTTTTGGACAGATGAAAGCAAGATTAATTTGTATCAGAATGATCAGAAGAGAAAAGTATGGAGAAAGAGAGAAAGAACCAAAACATAGCACATTATCTGTCAAACACGGAGGCAGCATTATTGAATGGGCATATATGGCTGCTGGTGGAACCGGGCCACTAGTGTTTATTGATGATGTGACTGCTGTTAAAAGTGGCAGGATGAATTCTGAAGTGTACAGGGCAGTACTCTCTGCTCAGATTGGCCAAGTTCTGCAAAACTGAGCAGGCGGCATTTCTCAGTGCAAATGTATAACCTGAGTTTCTCAAAGAAATGAAACATTCTTCAATGGCTAAATCAGTCATGTTATTATCACCAACAACAATAATAATAATAACAATAATCACCATCATCCTCGTCGTCATCATATAACATATGATTATATTAAGTATGTTAGTTTGTCTGATTCATTTTGAACCTCTGTAAATGGGGGACTGTGTATAAAAAGGTCTGTAATTCCAAAACCCTTGTCAAACCCTTGAATTAAAGTTGAAAGTAAACGTCAATCACATCTTGATTATTTGACTTAAAATTCAGTGTGATGGTGTACAGAGGAAAAACTTCAAAATTGTGTCTTTGTCTCACAATATTAGGGATCTAAATGTAAACCCATCGGTTTGTTTTTTATATCCACTCACCAATATTTTGCATCATTCCTGGCTTGTCAAAATCAAATCATATTCTACAACGCCACTGATAAATGAAAGACAATATGATCTCAAATGCCAAAAAAATTGATTCTGCTCATGTGGCCGTAGTGTTTTCCGTGGGGAGAAATGTTTCGTCAGAGATCGTTGATCAATAACCATTGATCATTGGCCATGAGTACCGTTCACAGAGAGTTCTATATTTGTATCTGTGGGGATGGTGTTCGCTCTGTGTTGTAGCGTCCTGATGACACCCAGTTTGTGGATGATGAGAGTCAAACCTTAAATAATGATCTGTATGCGTTGGTTTACAGTACACATCAACTTTCAAATGTCCACCATTACTGATGGAAATCTCACAGTCTAAGAAGCCTAGCCTGTCATTTTTCATATCCTCCCTGGTGGATTTGATGTGTTGGTCCACCGAGTTAATGTGATCAGTGAATTCTGGTATGTCCTGAGATTTGATTTTCACCCAGGTGTCATCCACGTACCTAAACAAAGACTTGGTGGTGTTCCAGGGTAGGATAACAGAGGGCTGTTTTCCACTTCTTCCATGTACAAGTTGGCTACAATGGGTGAAACTGGGGAACCCATGGCGCACCAATGATTCTGCCTGTAGTACTGACCCTGGTATGTGAAATGGATGGAATTAAGACACTGTTCCAAGAGCAAACACACTTGGTCGGTGCTGAGGGTGGTCCTGTTGCTGAGGTTGGGGTTATCCTGTAATCTCTTAGAATCTACCTCCAACGCTTCAGTGACTGGAACACAAGTGAAGAGAGATGTGACATCATACGAGACCATTGTTTCATCTGCCTGCATAATGACATCTCTCACCAACAAAATCCAAGGTGTTCTTGATGTGGTGTTCAGAGCTGCCTACCAATGGGTTAAGGATCGAAGCCAGAAACTTTGAAATGTTATAGGTGACTGAATTGATCATAAAGACAATTGGTCTTAAAGATACCCATAGATACACAAACAGGGTATAAACCATTTAGACGTGGTGTAGAGTCCCCTGGGTATATCCTGTGGTATGAGGTCTGGTCAATGGCATTGTGTTGTTCTAACTACTTCAGACAATCTATCACCCTCTTCCTGTAACCAATACCTGGGTCTTGTTTCAGGGGCTCATAAGTATTTTTGTCACTGAGCAGTGACAAAATGTGCTCATGATAGTCTTTCTGGCTTAGCAAAAGCGTGCACCTTGTCATTACCAAGCGATGTGAATGCCTTCCTCTCCTCCATGCTGATGTTGGATGTTGGGGGCTTTGCATTGCTGAGACGGGCTGAAACCTTCGTCCGCAGTTGCTCTGCTTCCACATCTGCAATGTTGTCATTTCAAATTCCTGTTTGTGTGGCTGTGATCAGTTCCACGGGTGGTATTTGTCTTGGCGTCACAGCAAAGTTCAACCCTTTTGCAAAGATGTTTTTCTCTGCTTGGGTGAGTTGTCTGTCAGACAAATTTTTTTTACCCACTTGTCCACTTGTAGTTTCAGTTATTATGCAAATGTACTGTTTAAAAGGTTGGGGAAACCTGCAGTCAGCTGAGACTGAAGAAATCACTTGGATGAGTGATGAAACGTTTCTCCCACTGAAAACGCTACGTCCAGATGAACAGAGTCAACTTTTTGGGATTTCCTTACATGGATGATTGATCATGCATAAAGATGTTGCTCAGGAGTGTTTTTAAAGCGTTTTGCTTCCTTAGGACAAGATGTAAAGAAATGTGATTCAATACTTCCACAGTACTTACTGTACAGTATTTATTTATTTAGTGGCTGATTTTTATTTGTTAGTGCAAAAAAAATTAAAGATCATAATACTTTATTTATCCCATACTTGGGAAATTCCTTATTTACAGAAGAAGAAGAAGATGATGATGCTGCTTATTATCATTATTATTATTATTATTATTAAAGACAGATATATTGCATTATAGCAACTGATAGCATGTGATGCAGGGTTTTTTTTGGGGTAAATCCTGTATATGATGACGTGGCAAAGGAGCTGAATCTGATAGAGAAATGGCTCTGCTGCCTGTCCTCTCATATTGTTTTTGTAGCAGGGAGCATCTGTATGCAACTAATATTTTACAAATGATCAGTACTCAAACATTTCTCACTATTTGTCTTGCAGCTTTAACATTGCATTATGGCCAGTGTGGTCCTTCTTCACTCCACTCATCCTCTTCACACAGTTCATGGGTGTGGTCATGTTCATCTCTTTGCTTGGATGAATAGGAAAGGTGGGACAGTGTGTTTTGGTTTGTTTTTTTAATAACTATAGAGTGTCTTTTTATCAATCTGTTGACATTGTATTGTCTTTTTGCCGTTTTGAAGAGGTGTCCAAAAGTTTTAAGTACTAAAGTAATTTAAAATTATTGGCAATAAAGGTTAAATATGTAAATGTTGTTGGATATATCGCCAAAAAAAACACATCTTTCATTGAAAAACGTTTGGTAGCAAATGCACTAAATGCTTTATATAGCACATAATGGACTTTCATGTGATGGCTGTACAAGATGAATTTATGTTCTAAATGTAGTTCTAAATGTGGAACCTTCCAGAAAAAATAAATACATGTACACCAGAAATTTTCTTGACCAAGTAAGTACACTGACTGTGCAGTGATGGCATGATCGCTATTTAAATTCCTTCTCATTTGTTAAGTCTCACTTGGCCAACTTGTATACACTTACCAGCCTTCTTTTTTAGCTTGAACCATTTTTACCACATGAAAAGCAATAGTGGACTTAATTTCATTCAGACCTGCCTCGCTATCCTGCAACCTTTTTCAATTCAAAATCCTTCTCTTGTTTGATTTACTGTACCTACATGCTTTGATGCCATCTTTCAGTCTCCATTGTCAAGACAAAGCACCATACACTGAGTGATGGTTTTTGTTGTTGTTTTGTTTTGTTTGTTTTTTTAAATAAAACTGCTCTCAATGCGTCCAATATCCTTTTGCTTTTTTGTGGTTACAGTCTTTCTTTTCACTTGTGAGGAATCTTTGAGTCTCTTAAAATGCATTACATAAAATAATAGCATTAGCTACTACTAGAGTCCCAAAAAGAGCTAGAGGTACATGAAATGTCTAGCAGGGAAGGAGCCTGAGCTCATGAGTGAGGTTAATCCACAGTTTGTTTGGGATTGGAATTTGGGATTGGAGTAACTTTGATGCATATTTTGGGCAGTGGAATCAGTCTAATGTTGAAGGGATGGAACAGATGATTGGTTAAACACAGGGGAGCAAGGTTATAGAGGTGAGTAAACTTAATACGTGGTGGCAAGGCTCCTGGGGTGGATACCATTTACTACAAATTTCTGTAAGTTATGTAGCTGTCTTGGTTGATTCATGTCAGTGCCGCACAGGATTTGGGGATTGTGGCTTTTAACGTGGTTTTCCCTCTTCAAAAACGGGGACCGGAGGGAATGTTCTAGGGAGATCGCGCTCCTTAACCTCCTTGGGTGGATCTGCCCAGGGTTCTGGGGAAGAGAGGAAAGTACGTTTGCTAGTCAAATCTCGGATTCAGAAGGAGCACTGTGGTTTTCGTTATTTCATGGATCACTGGGCTGGATTACTGGACCAGATCTTTGTCCTCTGAAGGATATTTGAAGCTGCATTCAAAGTTGCCCAATAAGCCTATATGTGTTATGTAGACTTGGAGAACAAATTCAGCCTTGTTCACTCGGGGGACCTGGTACTGTATACCAGGCCCTTTGGGATATCTGGCTATCTGGTTCCTGTATAACCACAATGAAAGCTTGGTTTGCATTGCTGGCAAATCAGACTTTCTCTTAGTGGGGGTTACACTCTGCCATATCTACCATCTGTCACCAATCCTGTTCATAACCTTTATGATCAGAATTCCTAGTTGTAGCCAAGGGATGGAGGATGTCAGTGCTGATGGTCTTAGCATTATGTCTTTGGTTTTTGTAGATGGTGTGGTTCTGTTGACTCTATTCAGGCCATGTTTTTCAGCTTGCACTGAGGCAGTATGAAGCAACTGGGAGGAGATTTGGCACCTCGAGGTCTGAGACCATGGTTCTTAGCCACAAAAGGGTTGTGTGCCTGCTCTAGATTTGGAATGAGTTGCTGCTCCAAGTAGAGGAGATCAGGTATCTCAGGGTCTTGCTCATGAGTGGAGACAGAGTGGAATGGGAACTTTGGTATCATCAATTTACCAGCTGATCTCCATCCCTGCCCTCAGCTGAGGTCATAAGCCCTGGGTAGTAAACCAAAGAATGATCATGTGAACGAGTGTCAGAAGTGAGCTCTTTCCTAAGGATGTGTGAACTCCCATCCATCCGTTGGTATTATAATCAATGGATTGTTACTTATTTTCCTTATTTTTAGAATAGTCAAATTGTCTTTTTTTTTTTCTCCTTTCCTTTAATGAATGTAGGAAATTAGTTGACATGAGCTCCCTCATTTTATACTCAGATGTTCGGCTTACTTTAGTTGATTGGACCTCTACTAGGGAGGCGGATATATTTTGGTTTTACTTGATTGACATCTCTGTGTGGTGTATAGGGCAGTATAATAGTTTAAACCCACAAAATGTTCTTGGCATGATAGATTACACTAAAATGTCAGGTACTTTTTGTTGTTGTTGTTGAATCTTGAAGACAACAAAAGCATGATTCATTGTCCCCTTACTGACCCTTTACATGTAAAGAAGCATTGTTGTTGACCCAGTAATCTCTTAAGCCTATTCTTTTTGTGTGTAATGGACCTATTTGAGAGCAGCTGTTTTGACATGGGCTAGGTGAACACAGGTGTTACTAATGACATTAATGAAGCTTGTGTGCCTAATGATACATCCAGATACACACTTTTTTCCAAGTACATTTTGAAAAATATCTCAGTCAACATGACTCCCCCCCCCAAAAAAAAAAAAAAAAAAAAAAAAAAAAAAAAAAAAAAAAACCAAAAAAAAAATTAAAAAAAAAAAAAAAAAAAAAAAAATTATAGACTTCAGTATTAGCTTCAGTAACTTAACGACATGGTTGTTTTAATTTGAAAGGTGTGACCGGAAATGGATGTTGTTTATATATATTCCTTTTAATGACGTCCGTTGAGCTGAGCTGTGAGGGGTGTGGGTGTAACAGTCAGCAGTGCACGCTGTTTTATTATAATGGCTCAGTTTAAATATCGGAGCCGGGTGTCTTCGCTTATCTAAAGCTCATTGGCATAGTTCACCAAAATTTAGCTTTTTTTCTTTCTTTCTTTCTTTTTTTTTTTTTGAAGGGGGGTAATAAACGAGGCTCGCTGCCACCAAACTGTTTGCTGACCGTCTGACATTAATTCGGGATTAAAATGGTCATCAAGGTTTACGTCGCCTCCTCAACTGGCTCTCTCGCGGTGAGTGTTTGCTAATGTGCCACAAAACTTGTTGACAGGTGCTTGGAAACGGTGCATTCAAAAACGCCGTGCGTAAATCTTCACTGCCGCTTTATCGGCTGAACGCAATTATGTAATGAGACTAGGAGTGCGCCTGTTCACGCTCTGCCACTTCAGAGAGGCGCTGAAATCAGTCAGCATCATTCAGACAGGTGAGAAGGCTGCTCGGTAGCTAAGGTGCGCATTTTTGGTTAGGTGGACTTTGAAGTCTTCGTCTGTGCTGTGATCCTCCAGATCCTGTTGCTTGCTTGCTTGCTTGCTTGCTTGCTTGCTTTCTTTCTTTCTTTCTTTCTTTCTTTCTTTCTTTCTTTCTTTCTTTCTTTCTTTCTTTCTTTCTTTCTTTCTTTCTTTCTTTCTTTCTTTCTTTCTTTCTTTCTTTCTTTCTTTCTTTCTTTCTTT
>VVHJ01028667.1:0-10220 GCA_015107715.1 Tylochromis polylepis
GAATGTGTGCATGAATGGGTGGATGACTGAATGTGTAAAGCGCTTTGGGGTCCTTAAGGACTAAGTAAAGCGCTATACAAAATACAGGCCATTTACCATTTATTGTGGTGGAAGCACGACAGCAAAAGGTCAGAGGGAATTCATTGCAATGTTGTTCAAACGTGAAGCATAGTTTTGGTCTTCTTTTCCTGCTGGTTAGGTAAATTTTAGCTGGGGAGAGACGAAACCTGTAGTTTCATCTCTGTGAGACGACACCAACAGTTTCGTCTCTGGAGGATGTGAAGCGTAGCTTCGGTTTTCTTTTGCTGCTGATTCAGTAAATATTGGTTGGTGAGTTGTCAGCTTTAATTGTTTATTGCTTAATTACTTTGTGTAGTATTAATGGCCATAAGGGAGGTTTTTATCAGTAGAAAAAGCTGTAAAACGCATGAGAATACAATGAAAAGTTCAAAATTTATGCTAGTGCTTGTTTCTGGTTAGCAGCAAGTCAAACAAGCAGATCAAACATATTCAGGCCTGTGAGACTCATTTAGACACTCAGACACTGAGCCATGGCTCTGTGGTAAATCCAGACATTCCTGCATCTCTGCCATTCAAAGACACTTTGTACATAGTTTATTTTATGTAATATTCAATACTGAACTGTAAATGTAGTTTTTTTTCTAGGAAGCAATTTTTATTTCATAAAGGCCTTATTTTTATGCATTTACTACTAGTAATAGTAAATGCATAAAAAATGAGGTGTCAGACTGAACAAGTCTGAAACCTTTTGCTCTCCACAACAGAAAATGGCTGAAAATAAAAACCCAGTCTGCCTTTGCATATGATTGGCCGCCCGCTGTGCCCATCAAAGTAAAGTCCCACCCCTGTCTGCATAGATTCTCAGCAGGACTGAAGATTCAGGTCCAACAAAAACCCAACGAGTGATTAATAGTTGACATGTGAAATTAGCTCGCGGGCTGGATCACACCCCTGCTCTACACGAATGACTGGCCCTCAACAGACCCATCCATCCATCCATCCATCCATCCATCCATCCATCGTCTGTCAAAATCGTCAAGTGTAAGATGCCATGGTGGTCATCTGACTCATCAAGGATGGCCATGAGTCAGCAGACAGATGCGGGGTTGAACAGCTGGCCCTGTGGTGCAGTTAAAACATCGTAGAGCTGAGTATGCTCAAAACTGTAGTGATGTAGAGGACTGCAGGAGGAGCCCCTCTCTGTTATTCCACCTCACTTTACTCAGCAGCACTGTGTCTGCTGTGGAAACCTTCAGGTTTTTGTCATCTACAATCTCCCTCTCTCTCTCTTCTTTCCTGTGTAGTAGTGAAAGATGTATTCTTATCTTTTGACTAAAAATACAAACTCAAGAAATCCCCATTGCAAGTATTACACAAGCGCATTTAAGTGAAAGCACACACATTTTTTTTCAATGATTGTGCATGATTACTCTGTGCATAGAACTCTTTCTGAACTTTAAGCCAGACATGTGACACTCTCTGCCTACCTCTTTTATTCCATTCTGCACCCCAATAACATCAAGAAACAACAACCAGAACACCTTTACGGCATATACTACACCTCTCCCCTTCTTACACAACACTTTGCATCATCATACTCTGTAACACAAACATATTCACTTGTAGACTCTGTTCAGTAATATTTCTTGCATTCATCTAACTTATGCATTGTAATTTAAAAAATAAGTTTATATGCCATCTTCCATTATTTAAACTACAATGCAATATTACATTGTAGTTGACATAAATAAAAAATTCACGGTTAAAACTTTTTGTAATTATTTTTTTATTGTTTTTTTTTGTTTGGTTGGGTTTTTTTGTTTGTTTTGTTTTTGTTTTTTGTATTACACCACCATCTTCTGGACAGTCGCAATATTTGACAGATTACTGAAGGAGGCCAGTTTATTTCAACATTAATGTCTGTGGTACCACTACAGTAAATAAACAACATAAAAGTGCCACAGACACAAATCAAAGGACTCCCTCAGAAAGTAGAGTCTGCTCAGCCCTTTCTTGTACATCACTGTGGTCTTCCCATCCTGTCTGTCATTCAGGTGCGCTGAAGCACCTGTAGCTGTTTCCACATCCTCACCACTCAAGGGCAACTTTATTTCTACTTTTCACCAGCTACCTGTACTTTGACTCCCACTTTCAATACACCCAACCACTGCAGGGTCATCAGACAACTTCTGCACTGCACTGATATGCTGGCAATGATGTGTACAAAATAAACAGGAATGAAGACTGGACCATCCCCTGTGGTGCCCGAGCATTACTAACGACCACGTGAGACAGGTCGCCACCCCAGCCGCACAAACTGAGGGCTCAGAAGTGATGACACTCTGCATGATAAGAGAGATAGTGTTGGACCAAAGTGAATCTATGGCCTACAAATTATGTCTAGATAGTAACGTAAGAAAATTAAATGTAGTCACTAAAGAAATAGAGTATTTAAAAGTTCATCACCTTTATATGATCAATTATTCAAAATGTGTCCGCCTACCAGGTTTGTTTTTGAATAAAGTTCATTGTCATTGTTTGTGCCTTTTTGTGTTTTCAGTTTGTAAGAAATCATTTTGATGGTGCAGATTCACTCTTTTTAACATTTACACATTGTAGAGTCTCTATAAGCACATACAAATATTTTTTTCTGGATATTCCTGATTTTGTCATTTGACTTTTTTTTTTTTAAAGTCTCAGGAAAATTCTCCCAACCAGTGTTATTGATTTTCTTTTAAAAAAAAAAATGTCTACAGAGTTATTTTTTTAAAAATTGTAAATTTCCTATTCTCGTGCATGTTATCAAAAGGTTGTATGTTTTGTAATTAAAGAGAGGGCTTTAACTTGGTATTTATGTTAAGTGAATGTGCTTAGAGTAGTGACACA
Source organism: Tylochromis polylepis (assembly GCA_015107715.1). Taxonomy (NCBI): domain Eukaryota; kingdom Metazoa; phylum Chordata; class Actinopteri; order Cichliformes; family Cichlidae; genus Tylochromis; species Tylochromis polylepis. The sequence continues at coordinate 2,908 of VVHJ01028667.1, forward strand.
GAATCTTAGAAGTTGGCTTTGTTTCTTGTTAAAATTCAGTTGGCTCAGGATTTTATCTATCAGTCATGATGATGATCAGCTTCCTTATTTTATTTTTTTTCTTTAACAAAGCACATACATCTTGAATAGGATAACCAGTTTGCAGGAAATGTTTGTTTGAGTGAGACAAAGTGGAACATGTTACTAATGCTGAACGCAACTTTACAAACTTTAAAAAACTAAACAAACTATACAAATGTTTGCTTATGTTTGTTCTGTCAGCTAACCAAAGAAAACTCAAAAAAGACTCACCAGTAGAGCACAAACCAAGAGACCTAAGGAGTAGGGTGGTGGGGTGTGGTTTACGGCTCCGCTGCAGGGGAGGGGTGGAGCACTGGTCAGGGAAGGCTGATCCACATGGCTGACCACCATCATCTGATCATATCGCCCTCATTTGAGTAAGCTGCTTGGACCTGATGAGAGAGCTATGTGTGGTGTGCAGCAGAGGGAGGCAGCTGGAAAGTTGCTGCAAAGAGAAAGTTTGCAAATGAACAGTCACCCACTGTACAATTCTGTGTGTGTGTGTCAGTTCCTTTATTCTATCACAAGTAGTACATTGGAGGTTGAATGTAATTGTTCAGTAATCATGCTTATATTTTATTTAGCGACAGTGCAGCGGTATCAGTAAAGTAATATCGAATCAATGTTTACGAGGATTCTTTCTATTAGGATAATGACTGTACCTTATAGCTCTACACCAGGAGTGGGCAGTTATTTTTTCCAAAGAGCCACATGAGAAAGCTGAGCTATGTTAGAGGGCCAAACCAACAATAACCTGAACTTAACTATGTTCAGTATGAATTTTCTCCAACTGTAAGGAGCAGTAAATGATATGAAAGTTGTTTCACAAATGTAAGCATTTAATCAACTGGATACAAAAAGCGATAAATGCTTTAAATGTCTTTCAGTTCACTTTTCTCATTCAGTGAGAAAACTAAAGTCTGTTTTGGGCTTCAACAAGTGCACTGATTTATCTGGACATAGTTCCACCTAGCACTCTTTAATAAACTCTCCATCAGAAAACAGTTTACTGCCTCTTTTAAGATTTTGTGGGATATGACATAACTTGCCTTGTCAGCTGCATCCCTGAATATGTGTAGTTTTGCAAAAAAAACACACAAAAAATCCTTGTTGGTTTTGCAGTTTAGCTAGCAAAGCATCCAACTCCTTGACCTGCTATTCATCAGAAAAGTTCTTGTATTATTCTGTATGTTTGGTTGCATAATGATTTAAATTGTAGTCACAACTGAACACAGTGACCTATGCACCGCAGACTAAGCTCACACCTTTTCATTTGACTTCTGTAAATAAATATTTTACAGTCCATGCCTTTTTAGAAATGCTGCATTCTGTATCAATCTTTCTTCTTTTTTTTTTTGCAATAGCTGACAAGTCTGACTTGACAGTCAGTAAGGATTCTCCTGCTCATACATGCGTACATAAATAAAAGTCACACTTTCAAAATGAAAGCAGCATAGGCTGCATGGCATGAACTAGTTTTTAGCAGAAGGGTCAAGAGGCTGGATGTGTCCTGTGGGCTGTAGAATGCCCAGGTCTGCTCTATACAGTCTTAAGCTGTATGTGTCTATTGTTGGTGCAGAGCACGTGAGCATTCTAAAAAAAAACAATATGTACATGTATGCTCAGTAATTAAAATGCACCGTTTTCATGAAAACAGACAGGAATGAGAAATTTCATTATTTCTAACCAAGTTCAATCATTAACCAAGTTAATTTCCTTTACTTGGTTGATGCCTGCAGACATTTGCATGATATAATGCATTGCAATACATTTCTGGTCACACGCTTAATATCTCAGCAATGAGTTACTAAGACATGAAATTAGAACTATACGAAACGTTCTTAAGTGTTCAAATGGTTCGTGCACAATGCTAAAAACAGAATCTTTTAAACTTCTGCTTCTTTATCACAAAAAAACAGACCTCATCTATTTCAAATTTGTAAATTAGTCTCATTTCCTCTCCATGAGCTCGGAGAGAAAAACACCCTTCATGAGAGATACTATGACCAACACTACACATACTTGTACTTGCACCACAGGGCCGGTTTGCCGTTACCACTTCACTCATCACATCTGAATATCTTCTTGTTGACCTGTTTTGCTGATTGAATGGTTCACAGGGAATTTTGTGGATCTTTCTTTCAAACAAAGGCAGGGTTAAGTGTTTTACATGTATTTGTTGCTCTCTTGAATATGTAGTTCATTAAAAGGGAAGTTGTGAGTGAGTTGAATCTCCTGCACAGAAAAGCAAAGTGTTATGTCCACAACTTCTAATCCCTGAAGGAGATAAATGCAGTGTAGGATATCATATCCCCACATGTCCTGGCCGAAGATACTTCAATTCACACCCTTTAAGACAAATGACCTCTAGTGTTGAGTGTATCACATTCCCAAATAAAGAGTTACTGTAATTACCTCACATTTTCTAGTAACGCAGTAATGTAACACATTACTGCACTAAATTGAGTAATTATATTAGGATTACAAACTTGTTGTTACTTGCATTACAAAGTTTCTTCAGTTACCTGCATTCTGAGTGGAACGGCGATACAAGTATTACTTTTATTTTTATTGCATGAAAGTACAAGAACGTGATGGTAAAATACAAACTGTGTCTAGGATGGAAACAGCTGCATTATACTGCTTACATGACATCTGCCTTATGCAAGTGTGTGCACAGACAGCATGATCAAGCAAAGCTAGCCAAGAAACCAGAGCGAAGTTGAATGCATACCGACCCAACCCAATAGCTAGAATCTGATCATCAGTAAGTAACTGTCATGGTCTGGGTGAGTGGCAGTATTTTTCCACACTGCTATGTCTCCTCGTCTGGGCAGAGACATCTTCATTCCACCCAGGATCCTCACCTGGAGTTGATTTGGCTGGCTGTATATAAGACCAGCGCACACAACTAGTCTTCACCAGATTGTCTGCTAACCTACGTTAGTTCTCCGCCTCCCATGTCCCTAGCTAACCGTTATACTTGTTTACTTACCTTGTTATCTTGTGTTGTAGTCGTTCCACAGAATCTCTACTCCTCCACGCTGCAATAACCACGCTCACCTGGATGCTGGTGTCCTCCGTTCAATCTCAGCCACGACCCACTCTCTATATGCTCTGCCTGGCAGGCCTGCCTGCCTGCCTCGTTATTGGAATCACTGGAACACTCCATCTCCATACTCACCCAGACCTCGTTGACTACTCTCCCCTCCCGTGCCTCTCCACCTGCAAACAAGTAAGCCTCTATAAGATCAAACCGGACTATTTCCATTGCTTCAATAGTTCAGCTCTGACATTCCTCTCCCTCTGTTTCAGTGCCTCTGACCCCCGACTCCCAAACCACGACCCCCTCCTCGAGTTCCACTGTCCCTCAAAGCTCATGTTCACAGCCACTTGTACCTGAATCCTGTAGCTCATGTCTCATGTTCACGGTTTCAAGTATTTTGTAAATAAAGCCTTGTCGTTACTGTGCCTCCATCTGAATCTGCTCTTGGGTCCACTCTCAAACTCTGGCCTCCCCGACATAACAGTAACAAAAGCAGTGATAAGCAGTTAGGTTTGTAGCATTGCTACCAAAAATGTTTCTACAGTATTAAAGTGAACACTACAGTGTACAGTGTACACTACACTGTACACTGTAGTGTTCACTTTAGTGGGTCTTTGACTTGGTTTTCAACTTTGCTTCTTGCTGTCAGTTTGGTCTTCATACACAAATAAATAGAAGAAAGTTTGTATGTATGACCTAATTAAAACTGGAATTTATGTGGTGTGTGGGACTACTGTCTAAAGTTTATATTGTTAACTAATAATTAAATAACAATGCCTTTCAGGTAATTTTACTGAGTAATGCAAAAGTAATATAACAAGTGGACTAACAAATTATTTTATGTAGCAAGTAATTACCTAATATACCAGATTATTTTATTTTATTAAAAGTAACAAATGATGTGTAATACATTCCTTCTTTGAGTAACGACCCCAACACTGATGACCTGTGACGACATACGTGAGGTCCCGCCTCCACATCACAGTCACCACAGTCATCCCTCAGTTAGATAGCTGATCTTCACTGAGTCTAACTGTGTGGGCCATCCCTCTCCTTCAGGGAACACAAATTACAAACATAACACTTTGGTACCTTTGAGTCAATTCACTTGGGCAAACACATATAGTAGCTGCACTTTTCTAATCACCACTTCAGTCTGTAATGCAAAGTCTTAATCACTGAATATGGTGACATTTTTTAATTACCAATAGCCATAGCCTTGTCCTAATTTACATTGGAAAATGGCCTGGTAATCTTTCATAACCAAAAAAATGTTCACCATATTGAGTGTCTTAGGCCTCTCATTACAGTCTCAGGTGGTATATATTGAATTTGATTGTTTTGTTTGTTTTGTCAGCTGACCAGAGAAAACTCAAAAAAGACTCACCAGTCTTCAGCTGTCAATAAAGCAATATGAAACTTAATGAAAGCAATAAAATGAAAATAGTGAGGAGAGTACACATTTTAAATCTTTATTTTTAATCTATAAGGAGAAAGACTGGACCTCATGCTGTATGTGACTATTGTTTGTGCAGAGATGTCAGCACAAGAGTCCTTTTACTTACTTGCCTGCATGCAGTCAAATGACATGTTGGGCTGCATGATTTCTTTTCACACTCCTAAAATAAAAACAAACAAAAAATATATATTTTAAATAGATCATTTCTAAATAGACCTGGTTTCATTTCCTCTTCACAACTTCAGAGAGATTGAACAAAGAAGCCTTCACAAAGTTGTACTAGCACCACACTTTGCTGTTTCCCCTTCACTCAGTACAACTGAATATCTTCCTGTTGATCTGTTCTGTTGAATTCAAACTGAATTCAGTTATTTGCGGGTCCCCCTTCTCCACACAGGAGGCATTACAGTTTTTCCTCAATCAATTTGGTTCAGTTCTCGCAGCAGAAAAGTCATTGTCACTACTCTTAATGCGGTTCTCAAATCACTAACACATTTCCTCGCCCACATCAGACATTCTCATAGAAACAGCTACTGTTGTTTCTACACAGATTTCACTACTACAGATATTTGTCAGTGTTGATGCATTTCTCACTTGCATCTGACAACTCATCAAAACAGTTTGTACTTTTGTTAGTCACAGCTCTAGATACTGTCCAGCATTGATTTAGTGTTTTCAGTCACATTACTTCAAACTTTCTGTTCAAATATCTGTGAAAGAGGAAGCACAGTAGCACACTGTCAGAGGTTTTCTTGCAACAAATAGAAAATTGGGTCTTGTGTCACAGCTTTTCATCCAAATTGGCCTTTCAACCACATCCCAAGGATTCTCTATTGAGATATGGTGACTGGAGGCCTGACGAGCTGTGGAACAGGTGTATCTAATGAAGTGGTTGCTGAATGTATGAACACAGTAGTAGGACTGTAGTTTGTATATGTGTAAATGGAATGCCATACATCTGTGCCGAGTATGGCCTGGAAATCCCGAGGCCAAAATGGGTCACACCCTCTAGGGTGGTTAAAAATGGATGGATGGAGATAAAAATGCAGTGTGTAATCCCACATTAAATTTGGACATGTGGTTAGCCATATCTGTGAAGGTGAATGTAAATGCTGATACCACATATTGATGTAGCACACACAAAGAACTTACAATATTTCTGTTATACATTTAAAGATTATATTTCCATGAATATTTACTCATGTTAAAACATTAAGAGTTACATTTTCTTAGCTGTCATTCTCATAAAGACAAAAGGCACATCTTCTGTTGTTACTTGTTAATTAACAACAAAATCAATAAACATCAAACACTTATTAAACATATTCACTGGTCGACAGATATTGTAATGGTAAATTTTCAAAGCATATCATATCAAGGCAAAGCACAAATTGGCCTTTCTTATATACCTACTATATTTTACAACGAAATTTGAATTACAGAGGACAGAAAAACTGCAATATAATACTTATGTTCTATAAGATAAAAATAGGACTAAGATTTTTTTTACATTTTCCTTGACTGTCATCTGAGACACATGACAGCTGGTCTTCAACAGATTACACATTGGCATATACTGGCTCAGCCCAGTCAGTCAGCTTAAAAAAAAAGAAAAAAAGTTAAATTTACTCCTTTCTTTCATGTATACACAGAATGAATGAATGACAAAAACTTTACCAACCCCTGCGTTGCCACATACATGATCACTGTTGTAATTGTCGTTGTAATGAACATTCTCATAGTTCTCATTCCTGCAGAACAGATCCAAAAAGCAAGCAAGTTTTCTTTTTGTTTTTCTATACAGAAATGAAGTAAAATCACACATCATCATAATGATAATTAATCATAATAATTATGAGTATTCTTGTTTGTCTGTGAACTGAGGTGAAAAATTAAAACCTTTTTGTTGGGGCAGAACGAGGGAGCTCCACGGGTCCGTTTGACCTCATGGTGCTCATGTCAGACGTTTGTGTTGCTCCTGATTTTCCACTGCTGGCAGAAAAATGTTTTTTCTTTAATTTACAATGTTACGAGAACAGCTGACACTTTTCACAGCCTCTGAAGTTAAACATAAGCTGTCAAGATCTTTAAAAGGAAGTGTCTGCTTTTATAGTTGTCACTGTGATGTAATATGACTGTTATATGTCTGTGAAGGTTCTCATTCATCCAGGTCATGGTAGTCTAAGGAGCTTGGAAAGAAAAGCGTCTGGACTTCTTTAAGTTTCTTGAAAACGTTTCACCTCTCATCCGAGAAGCTTCTTCAGTTCTAAGAGCAAATGGTGGAGAGTCCCAGATTTAAAACCTTATGGGAGTGTCTCCCAGGAGGGTCATGGACCCCCTGTTGATCCTCTACCTAATCACACGAGTCCAGGTGTGAAAACGGGTGTGGGTCTCAATCAGCCAAGGTTTCGCGTGAACCCATTGTGAAACCTATCCCTATTCTATCATGTGATTACCTGAGGTCAAACGGCCCAGGATGTGAGTGGGCGTTAAGGCATCTGGGAAGGGATCTCAAAACTGGATTATAGATAGCAGACAGTTGGTGTCGTAAACCACCTCCTCGGTTCAAGGATGGTCGTTCACAGGGGACATAGATGGCTTCTCTCACTCCTCGTTCAAACCATCTGTCTTCTCTGTCCAACATGTGAACACTCTCCACCATTTGCTCTTAGAACTGAAGAAGCTTCTCGGATGAGAGGTGAAATATCTTCAAGGAAACTTAAAGAAGTCCAGACGCTTTTCTTTCCG
>VVHJ01028672.1:0-10359 GCA_015107715.1 Tylochromis polylepis
GATACTTCAGTTAGAAACTGTCAGGTTCAAACGGTGGAAAAAGGACGTCCAAAGAGAAGACGGTCTCAATCCAATTTAACAAAAATATTTATTATCAATTGCCGACACAAAAATCAAATGCTTCATGAAGGGAGATGTGTTCAACAGCCAGTCGTCACAGATCTCAAAATGCTAGTCACAGACAAACCTTTTTTATACTTGTTATCTTTTTCTCAGTCCAAACAAAGCATTGCAATGACCTTCAAAGCTAGACTTAGAGACTCTGAGAAGCTTCACCCGTTGAAACCGGTTCATTTTATCTACTTTCTGCACCATTTTGCAGGCAGAAACTAGGTGAAAGGTCACACTCCTCTAGAACTGAAAGACACACATCCTAATGCCTTTAATATGCAGGGGCCGTGTCCACTTAATACTACACTCTATGATTATATGACATTTGATTAATATGAAATTAATATAGAATAATCATAACCTTTAAATCAAACATAATTCCTATAAGATTAATAATTAAATCAAGCACAGAATCATGGCAGTTCAAACCCCCAAATCCTCACACTATCTAGCATCATGACATGGCAAAACAGAGCAGCACAACAGGAGGGCTGGTGATACACGTTGTACCTTTATCCCTAACAATAATGGCACTGATGGTTCTTTTACAGAAGCAGTCACTAAATTAGAAACACTGGCTGATGGATTTAAAGATAAAGTTTGATAAAGATGTCTCACACTGCATGTGGATGTCCTGTCTCCTCCCCCTCCCCTCCAACTGGTTGTGACAGCTGGCTGCCTCTCCCTGAGCCTGGTTCTGCTGGAGGTTTCTTCCTGTCAGAAGGGAGTTTTTCTTTCCCACTGTCGCCAAGGGATTGACTGGTGAGGTTTTGTATGTATTATAGTATGGTCTTTACCTTATAATATAAATATCCATGAGGTGACTGTTGTGATTTGGCACGATATAAATACAATTGAATTTAACTGAATGTTACTTTGACATTTATCGCCCATAACATTTATCGCTCTAACATAGTTAGAAACCATTTGTAGTTTTAGGTTCTTCCCCAAATTGTTTGTCCTTTCATTTTTCATCCATTTCATGAACAATCATTCCAGTATTGCTTATGGATGTAATTGTAGTTCTTATCTTATGCTTTTGGCTGGACACAAGCATCCATTGGCGACTTGCATCCATTGGCATTAGTCATACCCCCCTTGCCTGGTTCACCTCATATCTCTCAGATCACACTCAGTTCATTCAGCCTAAATCTTATTCTTCAAGTTCATTTCCTGTTTCTGCTGGCATGCCCCAGGGTTCAGTATTGGGACCTCTTTTATTGATTATTTACATCACTCTGTCACATATTTTGGAAATACAATATTAACTTTCACTGTTACGCAGATGACACTCAGCTGTATATTTCTTCCAAACCCAATTTCACCCTTCCACCCATCTCACATTGTGAATGCCTCATGGAGGTTAAATCATGGTTCTCCTCCAATTTTCTCAAACTCAGTAGTAATAAAACTGAAGATCCACCCATCAGCACAGCTTGCACTCTAACCAAATCCCACAAGTTTTCCATTAATATTGACAACTCTTCCATCCTTCCCTCCCCTCAGGTTAAGAGTCTGGGTGTCATCTTCGACAGCACTTTGTCATTTCAGTCTCATATTAATCACATAACCCGGTCCACTTACTTCCACTTACACAACATCATCGCTTCCATTCTTTCCTCACCCCACATGCTGCTGCTATCCTTGTCCACAGCCTTGTCACTTCTCGGATTGGTTACTGTAATTCTCTTCTCTTTGGTCTCCCTAACAAGTCCCTTCACAAACTCCTCCAGAATTCTGCAGCCCTGATCATAACTCGCACACCTTCCAGAGAGCACATCACCCCTGTTCTTCGACAGCTTCACTGGCTGCCCGTAGATTCTAGAATCTCTTTCTAAATATTGCTTCTCACTTTCAAATGTATCCTTAACCTGGCCCTTCCCTACTTGTGTGATTTACTCAGCGTTGCTACTCCTTCTCGTTCCCTTAGGTATTCGTCCACCATTCACCTTATTGTTCCCTCTGCCTGTCTCACCACTATGAGGAACAGAGCTTTCAGCCACTCTGCTTCCCGACTTTGGAATTCACTTCCTCCTGGTATCAGGAATACTGGCTCTCTTCCCTTATTCAAGTCAAAACTCAAAACCCACCTGTTTAAACTGGCTTACTCTTTTTAACATTGACTCCGACTGTTGTTTAATGCTGTTCTTTTATCGTTTTACTGTTTACTTTTATGCTCTGTACGGTGACCTTGGGTTTTAGAAAGCTGGCCACAAATAAAATGTATTATTATTATTATAAACAACAAAAGGATGTGAATACTACATTCTGTAGGATGTGATTCTCTAAGAGACAGCGCCTGAAATCAAACTCTACACAGTATTTTTTTTTTTGTAAATGCTGCTTCAAAACATTTATTTTTTAGTCTTTTGCATTTTACATAGACATTGACCACAACAGACTTAATAAGAAGAATATTTGAGACTTGTGCAGAGAACAGAGTACAATACTACTCAGAAGTAAGAAAAGATTTGGACCATTTATAACTGTGCTTGCTGGCACAAAAAAGACAGAGAAAAAGGTGTGAGAACATTCAGCTTAAAAAATCACCACAGTATGAATATCTATCACCGGCCCGACATTAAAAGCAGAACTGTGACACAAAATTACAAGACAGTAGTTTGCAAACTGTGCAAAGTTGTACAAAATTCTCTTGAACCTGACTCCTTTTTTAAAACTATGCCAAATGCCTCCTAATGTACATTCTTTTCTATGTTTGTGTTTTGGTTTAATAATTCAAAGCATGGTGTGCAGTATAACAGTTTCTCTTCATCAGACAAATAACTGAACTATTCAGACTGACTGTTTTAGCTTTGGAAATCAGTCTACAATGACTACAACATGTTTAAGGCCATTGGTTTCTTGTGTAACACATGCAAACATAAGGTGGGAAGAATAAAAGCAGAATAAACATGTTTTTTAATACACAGAGTAACATATGTGATTAAAAAATAAAAGCTTATTTAAATTCAATTATTGACACAAGTGTAAACTGTGGGAATGCTATCTGCCCGATGTGAGCGCTCTCACATATGCGCCTTTCCCTAATCTAGGTCAAGCTGCAGACTGGCAACAGGGACCGCAGCAAATCTGCTGGGATTACGGAAGCCCTCGGGGGAGCAGCGCAGATCCCAGTTTAACGTAACGACCAATGTCTGCAGTATTTGTGTGTGAAGACTCCTGTTTGATGGGTTTATCCTTTCACTGATATTCATTTATCAACATTTTCCCAGCTTGTCTCAATGATTGACGTGCTTTGTTACATAATCTTGTGCAGATGGGAGGAGAAGTGAAAGGGGCTGCTGACTAAAAGGTGCATGAGAAAAAGATTGAGTGTGCAAGATCGGTGACACAAAAGAAAGAAGTGGGTCACGGGAAGAGATTTAGGAGATTTAAGAGAAGAACTGAAGTGTTCAACCAGCTAATTACTGATTCTAGACCAATAGAAGTACATGCAAAACTTATGAGTGACACACAAAAACAACAGCGACAAGAAAGGCTAAACTAATGTGTAAAAGAAGAGTATAACTAGTAAAAATAGAAAAATAAATACAGAGTATTTAAATACAGAGTATTACTTATATTATAGGATTAAATACTTTGTCCTAAAGAAAAATACTTGGGGAAATCGATATATTACCAAATAGCGAAAGTTGGCTCTGGCGAGAGGAATCTCAATCTGATAAAGGCAAAAACTGAACTCTGTGGTTTTCTCTGTTCAAATTACAACAAACAGGAAACAATGCACTAACTGAATTAAATGATATTCCACTTTGTTAACAAGAACAGGAGATATTGGTTTTCCAGCTCCACATCTGTGCTAACATTTTTTTTAAAAAACCCTCCACTGTTTATCACAAAGAAAGCACCATATACATTGTACAACCATGTGGATTCTGACAAACTGGCAAGGCTGCAAGAAAAGAACTGGTCTTAGGGCATGTAACACAACTTTGATGCTTAATGTTTACAGGACAGTAATAAAGCTCTCTACTGTACATTTGAATATTACAAGATATACAAACAGGCTTCACAATAAGACAGAAGGAGTGCATCCCCCAGACTGTGGTGTGCATACATTTGAAGAGCAACGAGTACAGCCTGTCACGCGCTACAGGGAGTGAGATGCAGATAGTACACTAGTTATAGTACAGCATATGACTGGGCGACAACACACCAGACAGTTTTAATGATTACGACTGGTCACACATTATCTCTTTCTGTTGCACTCCTCGGCTGCTGAGGCAGCAGGGCCATCGATGTGGTGCGCTGAGGTGTCCAGCACACTATCGGGCTGAACGGACTGCACTGTCTCTACCAGGCTCCCGCTGGGTAGCACCACATACCGTGCGGCCATGTCTTTGGGCTGCAGCTCCCGTATTCCCTCCTTGCTGTGCCAGATCCCATAACCGAAATACACAAAAAGACCTATGCAAGAGACAAGATGGAAAACTGACTGGAGCAAGAATCTGACTCTACATAACAGCACACAGCTACAAACCGCGATGCAAAAATGTGTTTTTTGTTAAAAGCTTTTTTTGTGTGTGTGCGTGTGTGTGTGTGTTTGATGTAGAAGATGAAGGTGTATGTGTGAGGGAAATTTATTTAACCTACTTGAGTGTAGCTAACCTATTTTAAGAACTCATGAAGTGACATTACAATTTTCAGCTTAACTGATATTGTAATTATCAGCCATCTTGGATGGCCAGGCTTGCTTATAGGAGTCCAGAAGCCAAAATGGCATTTTAAGATGAATACTATATTCAGCATGCTAATGTACCCTTGACTGCAAAGTCTGCAGGTTGTTACATTCAACGTCGTCACGTCAGTGACTGTATAAAAGATCTGAAAGTTTACTGTATAGCTGTATAAAAGTTTACAACCATTTGGTCACATAGAAGGGTTAGCATGCTAACAATTGCTAATAAGCGGTTAACACCACACAGAGCTAAACTTAATGCAAATATTATTAGTTTTGAGGGGTAGCTTGCACTTAGTTTTTAATGCACTTGCAACTTCTGAGTCTGAAAAATAAGGCCAGTTCAGAAATGTCAAGAACTGCAGTTCCTCAAATGGCCACTTGAGGCTAGCTCCATAAGTAAGCCAATCTCCTTAGAGTCCTATTAGTAACAGCCAAAAAGATCGTGTTTACAGCCTGGTACAGTCGCTGTAGCTAAATCTTTCCTTTAAACAACTGCACAGGGTTGAATTTTTGTATAAGTTTTTATAACGCTCAGTGACATACAATCAAGTTTTGAGGAATGTGTTTTTTTTTCTGGATTTCTGGTTGATATTCTTACCCTCTCCATTAAAATCAAAGCATACAAATTTGATATTTTTTAAGTGATCAAACTTAGAAATTCTGCAGGGGTTCAAATAATTATTTCCCCCACTGTAAGCAAAGGGAGTAGACTGGAAAGTCGACTTCTGCCAATCTGCATTTCCTCTGATGTAATAGTTCAAAGAGTAAACCAGTAATGGTCTAAATAGCCTAATATTATTTATTACTTTAGCAAAAGAGTACTTTTGAGTTAAATTAAAAAAAAAAAAATCACACTCCATAATTATATTATGGGATGTAAGTATCCATTCCTGCCTCAAGGGAGTGAGAATTTAGCCAGAAGCCCTGTCAACAGTAATATCCCACAAGTGTGTATCTTGTTAAGTTGCAACAGTGTGACAGGGAAGTTTAAACAGTTTAGTGGCTCAGAGAAGCCTTAAGCTAATACAACTAATTACTCTTCACAAGTGATTCCCACTGACAGACGGAACATTAAAAAGCTGTTTGACCAGTGCCTACATCCGCAGAGGACTGGTAATAAAAGGTTTTTCTGTTTCCTAAGAGAACAGAAGCTCTTTTATTACCAGTCAGCCTGTTATTGTAACAATTATGTAGGTTGTATTAAGTTCATGTGAAATAAAAGGCAGATGTTTTATGGTACTGTATTCAAACTACTTCCTGAGATAACACCAATGGCCAGTGTTTGTGCGGATAGACAGTTGCTTGAGCCGGCTGTGTAAAAGTAAATCTATTTGCCCACCATTTAAGTTGGGCAAAAATATATATTTTTGGAGGAATATACTGAAACTTTTTAGTGGCCACAATATTTTCTGCATAAGCTCTGATGTACTCTTACCTATGGCAATCCACACAGTGAATCGAATCCAGGTTAGAAGGCTGAGCTTCATCATGAGGAATACATTAAAGAGGATACTGGCACCTGGAGTCAATGGAACCAGAGGTACCTATATAAAAATAAACATTCTGTCAGTCTCTAAGTAGTACAGTTTTTTCTTTTTAATATAGACTTAAAAAATGTCTGTAAAAGCTCACCTGGAATGTTTTGTTGTTTCTTTGTGGCTCATGGACCCATATAATAGCTAGGCTGAGAATGTAGGCTAAGCTAAAAATCACCAGAAGCATTGTGAAGCTCCACAATGGCAGCTGCAGCTGTTTCTTTCCAAATTCTAGCACAGCACAGAGGGATACCGAGCTCACTATCAAAGTCAGCACACAGAAGGCCACCACCTCACCCGGCTCACAGTCCCCCAGTAGCCTGTCCAGGTACGGCTCCCAGCATGCCTTCAGCTGCCCCACACCGCGCCGCTCTTTTTGCTTCTGCCTTTCTACCAACTGGAGTTTGTCTGAGAAGGACTCGTACTGCTTTGGCTCCTCGCTGTCCTCTGATATGGTCTGAGATTCCAAGGGGGCAGGGGAAGGCTCATTGTTGGGGTTGGGAGATGTAGAAGGTGTTCCCTTGGAGCTGCTTTTCTCGGGCTGGAAGCGCAGCACAATAACACTCGCTGCCACGAAGGTGTAAGCCAGGAGAGTTCCAATGGACAAGAACTGAACCAAGGCCTCCAGGTCAAAGATGAGAGCCATGGTGGCCATGAGGATTCCAAACACCAGAATAGCATTAACAGGAACTTTGGTGATGGGATTGACTCTTGCAAAAATGGAGAAGAACAATCCATCCTCTGCCATGGCATACACAATCCGAGGGAGAGAGAAGAGATTACAGAGCAGCACAGTGTTCATGGCTAGAAAGTGGAACAAAGAGGACACAAATCAAAATATGGCACCGATAAATCAATACAGCTGGTAAACATAATGCACCAACAAGCATTTAAATCAAACTCACCACATATGGAACCGACTGCCACAACAATTCCAGCCCAACTATAACCGCGGCGGAAAAAGGCATCTGCCAGAGCCGAGTTGGGGTCCAGTGTATGCCAGGGTACCATCAGCGTAAGCACTGTGGAGACCAGGATGTAGGCTGTTGCTGCCAATCCAAGGGAGATAGCAGTGGCGATAGGGACAGCCTTCTGTGGATTCTTTGCCTCCTCACTTGAGGAAGCAATTACATCAAAGCCCACAAATGCATAGAAACATGTGGCCGAACCTGCCAGTATTCCTGACATCCCGTAAGGTGCAAAGCCCCCTTTCTCCTGGCTCCAATTGGCTGGCTCAGCAAGCACAAAGCCAAAGACCAGGATGAAAACAATAACCCCCATACTAACGGTGGAGAAGATGTGGTTGAGATAAGAGGACACTTGGACACCAAAGGAAATGAAAAATGAGGCAACCACCAGAATTCCTGCTGCAAGCAGGTCAGGGTAATGTGCGAGGAAGGGAACGTTCCACTGCATAATGTGCGTCTCTGTGAAATTCTGGATGGCGTGGTTAAAAATGGAGTCTAGATAGCCGCTCCAGGCACGAGCCACTGCAGCCCCACCGATCATGTTCTCCAGAATCACATTCCAGCCGATGAGAAAGGCCCACACCTCCCCCACAGACACGTAGGTAAACATGTAGGCGGATCCCGTTTTGGGAATGCGCGCTCCGAACTCAGCGTAACAAAAGGCAGCCAATAAAGAAGCAATACCTGCGAAGACGAAAGATATGATGACAGCAGGCCCAGCTGTGTCTTTGGCCACCGTTCCTGTCAGAACATACAAGCCGGAGCCCACCATTCCACCGACACCCATCAGCGTCAGGTCCAGTGTGGAGAGGCAGCGTTTGAGGGACGTGGCCATCATGTCATCCTCTAGTGTCTTGAGGCGGTTCAGTTTCTGACAAAGGCGCACCGCTGGCGCACAGCCTCTCGGACAGGTTGCCATAGCTAAAGGATTAGGCAGGCCAGCTGGGCAGGTTGGTGGTGTAGCAGTCACACTGGATCCATTACCTGCTTACGAAGAGGACCTGCAAGAAAGCAATTTGCATTTCGTGACTCAATATGTATTTTTCACAAAGCAGCTGATGTATACTATGTGTGCAATGCCATTTTGGACACAAAGCTCTCTTTCAAGCTGTACCTTTAAAGAAATGATCTCCATGTCCTTGAAAAATAATATCTATAGAGATTTTTAAGGTCCTGCATTTACATTTGACAATATCTTCATTCATACAGCATAAAATCATAACATATCTGAATATGGGTCCTGCTCCCTATCACAGAAGGATCACAGAGGCAATAACACAATAACAATCGTGATACTGGACAAAGAAAGTCACATACACGAAGTCATACTTCAGTTTCTTACATTTTTTATACACAACATTTTGTCACCCTATCCTCTACAATCTACAAAAAGCTTTAGATCTCATACCTGCTGATAATCAGGATCACCAGCCAGAGGTTTGCAATATCTTTTCATTTTTTTATGCCAAAATATCTTTAAATCTTTACCTTTTTATCTGATTTCATGTTTTTCTACTTAAACCAAGAGTCTACAATGAGTGGCACTGCCCTCTCTTCACGCAGTGGGCCAGTCCACGTCATCTAAAAGGTATTACTGATGTATAAAATTACAACATCAAACAGAGTTGGAAAAGAGAGCTAGAAAAAAAATACTTATTCAGATATACAGATTATATACAGATTACTGATATACTTAGTCTTTACTTCGGTAATTCCACATATTTATCCTATCGCTCTGGGCGGTGCAACATCCGACTCCTGGCCTCGATCGGCATATGGCGACAACAGGATGCCTCCATTATAATTACGTAACGCTTTATTCCCCTCTACAAATATGACCGCTGTCTACTACAACTACAGCCGTTTACATTACACGTATAAAAGCGTGCTTATACACCATCAAATAACAGAAATAAGAACTTGCGGATGACTGAATGTGCGTCCTTTTAAATGCCAAATTAATAATTTATAACAAAATGGAAACGCAGGCAGCGAGAGGATCACACCAATGCATCGCCCTGCCTCTATCCTGGATATGGACGAAATGCGGCGCTACATCACACTTTCCACAGATAGGTGTGAGTTTCTGATCCACGCTCCGTTTGCAATGACAAATGACTGCAGTGCCATTAAAAAGTCGACGATTGCTTTACCGTCGCTGCTCAAGGTGTGTCATCGGTGCTGCTGCGGGTCCTGAGCTATGGCAAGTTACCGGCGTACATCGCCTGGTGATGGAGCAGAAGGTGCACAGAGGAATAAAACTAACATGCACTGCCCTGACTAACTGACTGCTTCTTAAAGGCGCAGCTCCAGCTGAAAGGGGTTCCCCGCTGGGCTCCACCCATTTTTTTTCATTCACAGGGCTGTGTGTGTGTGTGTGTGTGTGTGTGTGGGGGGTCCCCTATGGTTACATGACAGGTGAATTTGCAATGTGAATGTATGTAGCCAGTAAAACACAACTAAAAAAGCTGAAAATTAAAATAAAGCTATATGATTATAGTACTGGACATAGATTGCAAAAATTGAAAGACCTGCCTTCACTGTCAATAAAGAAAATAAATACATACAAATGACTGTCCAGGTTTAATTTTTACCAGCTGATTATAGGGCTTTTACACTCAACAAAAATATAAACGCAACACCTTTGTTTCTGCTGCGATTTTCCATGAGATGGACTTAAAGATCTAAAATTCATTCCAGATACACAATATTACCATTTCTCTCAAACATTGTTCACAAATCAGTCTAAATGTGTGATAGTGAGCACTTCTGCTTTGCTAAGATAATCCATCCCACCTCACAGGTGTGCCACATCAAGATGCTGATCTGACATCATGAGTAGTGCCTTATATACGGTGTACCTTATACTGCCCACAATAAAAGGCCACCCTGGAATGTGCAGTTTTTTGCTTTATTGGGGATCTGGGGACTCAGAACCGGTCAGTATCTGGTGTGACCACCATTTGCCTCATGCAGTGCAACACATCTTCTTCGCATAGAGTTTATCAGATTGTCAATCGTGGCCTGTGGAATGTTGGTCCAC
>VVHJ01028673.1:3119-14155 GCA_015107715.1 Tylochromis polylepis
AAATGGATGTAGCTGAAAAGTGACGCCAATGCAGATGTACCTTTAAATTGCTGCATTTATTTGCCACCAGGGGGCGATGTTTATGTTTACTTTTGAAATCGTAGTGTTAAACTCTTTAGGAAAACGGACCTTTTCTTGCTCTCGGACCTCAGTACACCTATCCTAGTTTCAGGTCACACCGAAAACAACAGAATGCTTCAACTGTGCATAGAGAAAAAGTGTTCTCACTCTTTGGTTTGCAGTCTATGATTTGTACCACATTTTTGACAATATGTCATTTCAGTTTGGACAGCACTGACCAATAAGCAGAACAACACGACCTTCTCTAGCATGCCTGACACTCATTCTTCCCTCCATGCTTCATTTCTAAATGAAAGCGATTGTGTGGGTGAGCGTGGCAGCTGTTATTTCCCTTCAGTGTTTGCTCAGTGTGACAGACCTCCCCAGCGTCTTCTAGTCGACTCTCTTCCATGCGTGTTCCCAGTTCACGTTAACCACAGTGCTGCTGGGTTGTTAATGAAATCTCAATTATCTGCTTTTTCCGCGTGTGAGAACATCCTGTGTTTAATTTACCTGCTTCATCAAAAGAACCAAATATAGATGGCATGGTGAAATCATGCTGCAAACAACCATCTTTATCTGTTTGCTGTGTGAGTCATTATCTCATATCCATTTCTGTCCCATTTTCGTTATTTTATCTACAGCCTTTCCTTTTTGCTGCTCACCCTCTGAAAAACATCTCTGCTAACTCTTGATGTAACAGCCTAGCTCATTATAGCTAACAACACTTTTTGTGAGTGAAAAACTGACCCACAAAACTTGCATCTATAAAATACTCCAACTCTTAATTTACAAATGCATTGTAAAACTATATCTAATAAGCTGTGCTCAGAACAGAGACACTTCATCTTACCACAAATTTTATAATAGCAGATGGATATTTCCTAAATATGTTTTATTTCTTATTAGCAAAATTACAACAGAACTACTAATTAAATGTATTGGAATTGGACTTGAAAAACTTACAAAGATTGGGAATTTTGCTGGGTCACTATTTTGTAAGACTATAACAAGATTTCTTCTTCTGAGATTTTTGCCCATCATACTCCTGGTGGAGATCTACAAGGGAAAAAAAACAAACAAACAAGCAAAAAAAAAAACACTGGTGGCCACCAGTGCTACCCCTCAGCCTCCCAGTAGGTACACCTTTAAATTTGAAAACCCTAGGTGATTTTCTGAAAACTTGACCTCTTACCTTGACCTTAAGTTCAAGGTCACTGAGATTCAAACTCATCCAAGATATGTAGTAGCTGCACTTATGGTATGAATTTCAAAATCCTACAACACCTCATTCCCGAGTTATTCACAAACTTGGGTGTCCACACTACCACCCGCCTTTTAGGCTAAGGGGTTAAACCTTTGTAACGGGAGCTTTGGGCCACAGCTGCCTTTGTGTACGCAAAAGAAAAGCAAAAAACCTAAATGAATAAGAGAAGGCACTGCAGACTGTGGACATGTCAGCACATGCCACATTCACATTAAAGAAATTCACCATTTACAAATTGATACGTAAGGCTGTACGTATCAATTTGCCTTCTCCCAGTGACAGTGATCCGTGTTTCCGCTCCCTCTAAATCCAGTGCACTCGCTTCGTCCCCTCGTTTCCACAATCCTGTAGGAAACCACAGAAGCAGCCGTTAGAAACAACTCACTAGCGGCAAACAACACACTTCCAAACATTTACGTTCACTGGGTAAACTGACCGTTTCTCACACAACAATCCAGCGTCGACCAGAGCTCAGCTACTTTGCTAAGTAGCTCCCCCAGACGAGGCTGATCAGCAGCAGGTGTGAGCAATCATCCCGGTGTCCAGGTGTAGCTGGCCTCCACCAGGACACACACACACACACACACACACACCAGTAAAAAGGGAAACGAGGGACAACAGCACAATACTTAAATATGGCAGGTCACCCTGTTATAGTCCCTCTGTAATGCTTCTAGTAGTGCAGACGGCCCATGAACATCAAATAATCGAGATGACAAAAGCGTGTAAAAACAATGGCAAACCCAATGATTTTATTGGAATACTGGATTGATTTTACTGCATCCGTGAAATCAAAAAGTCATTCATTGTTAGGCCAGCTTTAAGCTATTAAACCTGCAAATAGCAAAAGTAATGTTTAGTGGCTTGAATAGTAACAAACTATTTGGTGACAGAACAGAAATGTAAGCGTTATAACAAGAAAAACAAATAGTGTCTTCACGTGTGTTTTACATGCAAAGAATCCCCAGTTTTAAACCAGTAGGAGACAAAAACCATCAGATGGGCATCTGATGGTTTATGTCTCTTAATCCAACCACTGTAGTGACCCTTCGGAAAATAAGGGAGCTGCTGAAAGTACAGCTATAGCAGTATTTTAAAAAATCAGACCCAACTTATAGTTAGAAAAAATATTATAAATATTAAATATAATATTCAGTAAACACAAATAATAAATACCTTTGTATGTCATTTTCTCTTGTCTCTTTGCATGTGTCATTTTCAATCAAATTGTAAATTCTTCAGTGTTACAGTTATATAATAAAAAGCATGCTGTGTTGTGTTTCATCTCATGTAAAATAGAAATGTTTAGATTTTGCGTGACTTTAACACATGAATTAAGACTTGCATTTTGTGCTGTATTTTTGAAAACGGAAAGAAACTAAGCCAAAATTATTGATGAAATTTCTTAAAATGGTCCAGTAACTTAATACAAAGTTAGAAATTTCATTGACTTTAACCACTTCATCCATCATAGTAAATCATAGTAAATATATATTCAGGTTAATACTTCTTATTTATGTATGACTTCTTAGAGTCTGAAAAATATTAAAGTAAAACTACTATTACCGTTTCTCATGTCATTGAAAAATAAAGGTGTCTCAATTTTTCATTTCTTTTCATTGTTTTCTGAAAGAAATAAACTTGAACTATGTCAGCTGTGAAGTTCAGTGACTTTATTTTATTTTTCTTTGCTTCAGCAGAACAGATGGGTGGGAGCTGAGATCACAGAAGGACAAAGCAACATGGGTGACGCGTCGTTTTCCAGCCTGGAGATGACGGCTGAGATGTGGGAGAACGGCAGCTTTGCGAGCCCCTCGCCGGGTCTCCCACTGTTTCCGCTCATGTTCAACGACAGCGATCTGAACGAGGCGCTGTTCAACTCCACCAACTCCACCGCCCCTGATGCCTCTTCGGGTCCCAGCGTGGCAGGGGTCCTCATCCCACTCATTTACATAATCGTTTGCATCATCGGCCTGGGCGGCAACACTTTGGTGATTCACATTGTTCTGCACTACTCAAAGATCGAGTCCGTGACAAACATCTATATTCTCAACCTGGCCATCGCCGACGAACTCTTCATGCTTGGCCTGCCTTTCCTGGCGGTGCAGAACACGCTCCAGTCATGGCCCTTCGGCTCCTTCATGTGCCGACTGGTCATGACTGTCGACTCCATCAACCAGTTCACCAGCATCTTCTGCCTGACCGTAATGAGCATCGACCGCTACCTCGCCGTGGTCCACCCCATTCATTCTTCTAAGTGGCGGCGCCCTCAGGTGGCCAAAGTGGTGAATGGCACCGTATGGGTGCTGTCATTCCTTGTTGTTCTGCCAGTGGTCATCTTTGCTAACATCCAGAAAGCAGGAGGCACCTGTAACATCGCCTGGCCCAAGCCGGCTAACATCTGGAGGGCTGCTTTCATCATTTACACCTCCACTGTTGGATTCTTCTGCCCTCTTCTAATCATCTGTCTCTGCTACCTGCTCATCGTCTTCAAGATCCGCAGCTCGGGGAAGAAAGTCCACGCCACCTCGACCAAGCGGAGGAAGTCGGAGCGGAAAGTGACACGCATGGTTGTGATTGTTGTTGCTGTGTTTGTTTTCTGCTGGTTGCCTTTCTATGCCCTCAACATCATCAACTTGCTGGTGGCCCTGCCACCAGAGTACCAGGGCCTTTACTATTTTGTCGTAGTGCTCGGTTATGCTAACAGCTGCGCCAACCCTATTGTCTACGGCTTCCTGTCAGACAACTTCAAGAGGGGTTTCCGGAAAGCCCTCTGTCGCTCCACGAGGAAGGTGGAGAACCACGAGCCCCTGGAGCACCAGCAGCAGGATGAGGGCAGGAGGGCGCTCATGCCCAGAGAGAGCCTGAGACGAGCAATCAGGGACGAAGAGGACGATGATGAAGAGGTGGTTTCAGAAATGACTGAGATATACAGAATCGCCCAGAATGGAAACAGCAGCTACCAGCTGCAGAGCTCGCAGCCATTATTCTTAGAGAAAGGAGCGACGCCTGGAGTCACAGAGCTGGCGTCCCCAGATAGGAGGGATAACACGGGAGACGTGAAAGGGAAAGACGCCAACGGGGCCACGCTGACTGTCC
The DNA here is from genome assembly GCA_015107715.1 of Tylochromis polylepis. Taxonomy (NCBI): domain Eukaryota; kingdom Metazoa; phylum Chordata; class Actinopteri; order Cichliformes; family Cichlidae; genus Tylochromis; species Tylochromis polylepis. Next base: position 7,546 of record VVHJ01028673.1, read on the forward strand.
CCCTGCTTCTCAATGGAACCAAGAGTGGAAGCATTAAAACGCTACCAGAGGAAAACTTGGAACCAAGTGCCTCATTGGAGATAAGTTACCTATAGTGTAAAATATGGACTTTAAGTTTACGGGACTGATGTGGACTGAGTATAATACAGGGTGGCCTGCTTCTAAGCCAAAAAAAAACAAAACATAACAACCCATTAATGAACACTTGGGTGGGTCTTAACATTTTTTGATCAGTGTACACATATTAAAAAGCATGTTTATAATGTAAATTCTGTTTATATGCATGCCTGTATGTACAAATACGTGCCTTTGATTGGTTTGATCACCACGTTTTCTGCTGTTTTAAGCCTTTATATTCCATAATGTGAAAATCATTTGCTCAGGTTTGGCTGTATTTAAGCTTTAGTCACATCTATGTTGATGACATGGGTGTTGTTACTGCAACTATTATAAAATCAAATGCCTGCAGCTCCAGCTCCTAGAAATCCTATTTTAGTCTGTTAATTTAATTTTGCTGCCGGGATCACACTTTGTGTTTTATATAGAGAGTCAAACAGGTAAAGAGGTGGTCGGGGTGGATGGTGGGTGAACAACATGCAAAAAGATAATGTTTGTATCCGAAACCTGTCTCTGATTGGGTTAGGACAACAAAAGCACTCATTTTCACACTCACTGAATCCAGAAAAAGTCCATATAATACATATTTTTTTGAATATGATCCTTTACTTCAACATAACCACCAGCTGCCAGCTCCTAAACATACTCAGCGTCTCATTAATGGTGTCATATTTTATCTTAAAATACTTATTTAACCCCTTGTATGCATGGTGCACTGTTAAAATAATCCTTATACAAGGCATAATTAAGGTTATGAGAACTGTGGATTTATGATATAAACTATTTCCTTTATACTTACATTATTAGTACATTATTATTTTCAAAGCCTGCTGCACTTTTTCAAATTCCATATTTGGTGATGACTCTAACAAATTGCTGTTGCCAGCATCAGTGTCAGTGACTATGAAGTTACTTACGGGTGATGTAAATTGAACGTGACACATAAAACACATAAAGGACACAAAGGGAGAACATGACATTGCATTCGCCTGGGGATGACGATCAAAAGAACTGGAATTCATGAGAAATCTTTTTGAGAAATATGTAGATGATGTATGTGTGACAATGCTTGACCTACGTGTTAAGGTGGTGATGGGGTATATACAAACATAGATGCATACAGTACATACATACACTGCAATCCTTATACTAAGATGTTGTCAGATTCAGATTTACAGATGGTTTCGTTTCTCAGACAAGAGCGAGGGAGATGTTGCAGAAGTTGGCAAAGTCATGGCATTCTGTAGAAAACTTCTTCTACTACTCCTGCTTTACCAGCACAGCTTTACCAAGACTGCATGCAGCAGCTCAGGTGTTGACATCACAGTTCTTACAAGCAATGACCAACACGTCAACAGTAAGTGATGCTAAAGGTTCTCGTGATAATTACAAAACCCAAAAAGGGGCCCATTATGTTCATTTCCTTGCCTCATATTTTCATTCTTTGCCTCCACTGGAGTAACTTTACACCATTAACAGTTCAGATTAATCCTTATTTAGCTTCCACTGGGGCTTTGTACAGCCCCCCAGTTTATCCTCTGTTTAAAACAAGTTTCTCCGTCTCTCGGTTCAAGACAACTTTTGATTGGCTGGCCCTGCACATACAGAAATTTTAAACCACAGGTGAGCTAGGCTTCTGTGCTTAGACCCATGTACCTTGGAATGACCATATGAGGAATATTTACTCTCACTGACGTCATACAATACCAAGAGTGGAAGACAACTGTCTAAAGCGAGTGTTTAGAGGAGTCCAAAGCATGAACTAGCTGTATACTCACGACCAAACGTTTTGGCAGTGGCACACACTTTGTCACTTCAGTTTCTACTTGGATTATTTTCAGCATAAGCATTTCATTAGTTTCCTTTTTTTCATTGGTGAATAAAGCAGTTATTAGTTCTGGCCCAAGTCCTGATTGATGGTAATCCCTTCCTGTGTTATCGGTGCTTCACGTCGATCACCCTTTGTGGGCTTCGGGTTATCCACTTGCTTTTTTAAGGACTGATCATACAAAAAACATCCTCAAAGATCAGCTTCTTCCAGTGGTACAAGAGCAATGCGGTGATAATCTGTGGATTTTCCAGGATGATGGAGCGCCATGTAAGAAGTCACAGCGATAACTAAGCGGCTCAAAAATCAAATCAGCATTTTGAATCTATGGCCAGGAAACTCCTCAGATCTAGATCTTAATCCCACTGAGATTTATTCTTAGAAATGTGCGTGGACAAACAGCATTGCCATCATTCAGGATTTGGCCCAGAGGCTGATATCCACCATGCCACAAATAACGCATGTATGAAACACAACATTTGTGCCACTGCCAAAAACTTCTGACCTCACTGTTAGAAGCTTTGTCCATATTAAATAATATACACCTCTTAGATATAAAAGATTCACATTCATGAAATTACATTATAAATATACCCACACTTACGCTGTAAAATTGAAATTTTCACACAGACCTTCCAGCCCTGCTTTCAGAAATCAAACACTTTAACAGTTTTAGATCCAGCAAAATTACAAAATCTTATTATCCAGCTGCCGCCAGTGTGTCATCAGAGCAGCAGTTGTGCATGTAAAATATTTTGAAAAAGCCACCTCATAAAACCAAAGTGCTTTATAATAGTGGCTGGATTGATGTGACAGTCAAAGAGATATTAGAGAATCCATTAATCTGTCAGTGCTGAACCGATACCTGCGTGAAAGCCCTGAGGCTGCTGTCAGAATGAGAGTGCTTCTAATAACCGCTGACATATAGAAGTTGCTGCTCTAAAACATGCCAACAAAAACAGAAAAGTTAATAGGAAAACCATTTTGCATTGAAATATTCTACATTTTTTTTCATTAATTTCAGTGCCCCATTTAAACTCAGTATAATCTCTGAACTAATGGAGATCAAGGTCCCGTGGGTACTCGCAAACTCCATTAGCGTCATCCAGGTTTCCCTCACTTGCATCATTTGTCCATGTCGTAGTTCCCCACCGTGAAGATGTGAAGCGTGATGCAGGACCGAGTTCTTTCATCCAGACCGTCTCGTAAAGCGGCGCAGGTTTCTGATGACGACACGCCGGCTCACACGAGTCAAACCGCAGACACACCGGAAGGCATATGAGCCATTTCTGCTGGCAGCAGCGTGAATTTTTCATGTAGTGTTCAGCTTTATCTATATTCCCATAGCTACAGACCATGACTAGTACAAAAATGATCTGTGTGTGTGTGTATATATATATATATATATACATATATATATATATATATATAACTTAAAAACAGCAAGCTGAAACAAATTAAACTTGTTTCTACCTGACACACAGATTATAGAAGGAAAAAATACAAAAAATACTCCTTATTTCTGATATATAATCATATTGAAGGCTGATATAGTGTCAGAGCAGTCTGTTGAGCGAAGGCAGGTATCCAATGATTTCAAGCCAAAGGGTGAATGTAACAAATTCTCTTAAATTTGTTGTACCTGCTGCTCGGTAGCGGGCCAAATGTTTACTCATTATTTTGATAAGACTTAAAACCACTGACTAAATGATCCAACCTTAAAGCCTGTTTCATTTTAAGCCTCAGAAATAAAAATTCAAGGTGCTGAAAAACACTTTCCCTTTCTCCTCATGCTGCAGAAAAGCTTGAATATTTAACCAGTGACCTTGAAATAAGTTTAAAATGCTTCATACATTTTGTGCTGGATACTGTCATTCTTCTTAGATTATTTTTTTCTAATCATATCTTTCAAGCTATTGTCTGCAAATAACATATTCAGATTTTACATAATGTGCTTTTTTTTTTGCAGCGTTAGTGTTTTTAAGGTAATATCAGATGTGGGTGGCTGATCTCAGCAGTTCCATCTATAGAAATACTACTTCCACAGTTCACACCGACACTGCTTTCTAACTGACAGTTTGACTTTTTCCATGCATGGCAACATTTTCCCACAAGAAAGAGACAAAAATGTATTAATAAAGAAGGAATTAGGGAATATACTATGAGAGTGAGTCCTTAGTTCATTAAATTGATGTAAAAAGTATCTGTTCATTTACTAATGTTGCTTCAAGTAGGGAAGTATGTTGGTAAGGTTGTAATCATAAGGTTTGGGATTATTTCTGGTTTCAAAATACTGATTTTTGTGGTTCACTGTTTGCCCTACTATTAAAATGATCAACTATGCACGGGTTGCTAAAATAATCTTATTACACCTGCATATAGACAAAGAAACCCACGTTTTCTTTTAATTTAGCAAATTACGTATTTCGTAGATGTCTAAATTCAACTAAAACAATACTTGCGTTCTAGTTTTTCACACGGGGGAAGCTGAATTTACCCATAAAACTCGCGCTCTCCCAACACATGCTGACTACTCCACAAAACAGTTAAACCACACCAGAAACGTCAACGTGTGTATTTTAGTAATTTAGATATTTAGCGTCTTGGTCCCTCGTATTGAAAAAAACGATCAAAGCAAGCGAAAAGAGAAGAGAAACCATCCCCCTCTACCCCTGGAAACATGATTTTTTTTATTGGCACCAGCTCCATCAGCCCCATAAGGTGCCATTTTGACTTGCGAGGCACTCTTTTGATATACAAGGCCAGACAAGTGGGACTCCACTATTTAGAACAGGGACATTAAACGTACAGCCTGGGCCAGAACCAGGATGCCAAAGGTAATGTGTGGCCCAGTGGAGAGCAGATATATTTTAGCACTTTCAAGCCATTAAAATGATACGTTACCATTAAAGGAAACTGCAACTTTCTCCAGGCTAGAAATCTAGTTTTGCAGAAATGTTACAGACAGTGTGCCAGCACGTTTGATTTGTGGCAGAGAAACAATGTTAAAATTGCACCGATTCTGCATCAGACACTCAGGCCTGTGCATATTTTTTTTGTTTCTATGCGATGATTTTTATTTAAATAGTTTAAGGATCAGAAGTTCAAGATTTTAGAAGTTCTTTGGTAACTAACATGCAACACTAAAGATCAATGCAGCTGTCAGACTGTGTGGAACTCTTTAAAAGTCAATGAAAATGAAGACAAGAGCAAACGCTGCCAGGTAAAGCCGTCACATCCCAGTCGCTTAGAGCAGGTGCAAGGAGACGAGCTTTGAAGAACACTTGAATATCAGGTAGTGTTTTCGTTCGAATTGCCCATCCCTATGTGCAGCTAGTGTTCTGTATTACATTCTATTGATATAAAAGAAATCAGGCTGCATTCAGTTTCCATGAAAACGTGTTTGCCGTAGCAGAAATGGTTCATAAGGACAATTTCTAAGAGACAGAGTTGCATGGCTTTTTATGTTACAGCATTCTCACTGATTCTATACAAATAATGTAGATAATTATCTGATTACATGGGTGTACTTTGAAATTAATCTGTGTTGCTGCTGTTGATTGTGACCTTAGCAAAAGACGTAATTTGTCTGTGTTGTTTCGTGAAAGCTGAACACTGAGCCATCATGCCAAGGCTCACTGATTAATAATACACGTGCTGCTTGAGGTGTGTGTTTTTATGGTCCACATCAATTTTAATCAGTACAGCTGTGATCAAACATGTAGTTCTGAAGGATCTGTAGCTTAATTCTCCGTTATGATCTCTGTAACTTCAACACTGAAAAAGATTTTAAAAAGTTAATAATTTACTATTTTCTTATCTGAAGTTTTGTCTTTGTGGTGTACTGAGCTGCTTCAGGAATGTGAGTTATCATGTAAAACAAACTTGGTCACACTGGCTTTGTGTTGGTGTGCATACTTGGTCATTTTGTGTGTTTTAATTGTCATAAAGTAAAGCTATGTGCCAGACAGGCGTCCTTTCTTTATCAGACTCCAGTACATGTGAATGGACTCCTGTACACATAGTACATGCTGACTGTTGGGAGGTGTGATTACACACAGACTTTTTTCCACACATAACTGTACAGATGACTTTGTTCATTATTCACAAACAGTGTCACATTGCCTCTGTTGAGCATACAAACGTTTACTGGGGCTCATGGAAGATGATCTCCATTAAACACCAAATACTGCTTAACCGGCCTGCCTTTCTTCTTTCTGCTGCCCTAAAAAAGTAGTATTTAAAGTGGATTTACTACCAACTAGCCCCTCAGTTCACAACTGCTGGCAAAGCAATGGCGTAAAGTTCTGCATGCAAAACAGAGTTCTACAATTCAATTTTATTTATATAGCGCCAAATCACAACAATAGTTGCCTCAAGGCGCTTAATATTTGTACAGTAGATCGTACAATAATAGATACAGAGAAAACCCAACAATCATATGACCCCCTATGAGCAAGCACTTTGGCGACAGTGGGAAGGAAAAACTCCCTTTTAACAGGAAGAAACCTCAGGCAGAACCAGGCTCAGGGAGGGGCGGTCATAACTATTACACAGTTATATTTTTACAGGGACAGGACGACCTGTAGAACTTGGGGAAGAAAAATGACTTCTTTTGACATTTATGGACAGATCAACCAAACTGAGCCAAACAGCTGCTTTTAT
>VVHJ01028679.1:0-10469 GCA_015107715.1 Tylochromis polylepis
TTGCCAGTTCAGCCACATCCACACCTTTCCATAATTCAGTTAGAGCGAGCCAGTGAGGCTCTTAGATTCAGACAAAGATGACATTATTCACAGACAGACTACTAAACACACTGTGCTCTAATACCAACAGCAGGCAGTGAACATGTCTCCCAAGCTATTCTGACTACCAGAAGCAGAGCTGTTTTTCATTACTTTTGCTGCGAGAGCATAGAGTGACATATTTTTTCTACTTTCTAGGTAGATACAACACGCAGTACCTGATAAGGAGCTGCACCGATGTCTTCATGCTGCTGTACTCAGAACTGCTTGCATGAAAATTAATAATATCACTCCACTATATTGTCTCTGGCGTTGGGAAGCAGCCCGTCCACATCTGTTTATGTTCTTTATGTGTTATTACAGCTCTGTTTCATTATTTCTGTAATTTGTCTGCCCTGCTTACTGTCATGCATTCATTACTCTACGCGTATATTACACACAGACAACACACGACGCTCAAATATTCAACAACACTGAGATGGAAAGAAAGAAACCAACACGCAGGCACACACAAACAAAAGGACCCCCTCCCCATCCGTCTTTTTATTCATCTGACCAGTGAGTCACCCATCTAGCAGTGTTTAAATATTTACCAGAGCTAAAGGAAATGGTGTTGCAGAACAGATGAGGGGAAAAAAGTGGTTGATTCAAACGAAGCGAGGGACAGAAGGAAGCGTCGAGGGCAGATGCTGCAGTCTAGCACCCCCTGGAGGCTTAAGAAGAATGTGACGCTCAAGATGACTATCGGGGAACGGAACAAGGGAGGGAGCCAGAGCTGACACAGAGCTGAATGACTATTTAGAAACATCCACAAGAGGGAAATACAGTGTTCAGGATTCATGCGGCTACCGTACATAATGTACATATTTGGATAGAGATAAAATACTGGCAGTAATGCCGTCTGAAACACAGTATAAGCTATGTTTTGATAGTTTTTAAGACTGTACAAGCACATCTATTAGAGGAGGGAATGTAAGTCACCCTTTTAACACAGATACAGTGATGCTAATTAGTGAGAAAAAAGGAGCAAAGCAAGCAAGAAAAGAAAGAAATAAAACTGAGAGAATGAGAGAGTCGTCTGTGAAGTCTGGGAGTAAAGGCAGAGAGAGATCCAGAAGGACCTCACTGATCAGGGCCACAGCATTTTTTATTTACACACCCACAGACACACACCAAAACATCTCTTATTTACCAGCTTACGTCTGCACTATTTATGGGGCACTGGGGAGAGGCGCAGAAGAGAGGAAGAGAGGAGAGGGGCTAAAATATGCATAGGGGCTGGTTCTTCTGGGACAGACATGGGGAGTCAGAGAGAGGGAGGAAGAAAAAATTTGGGTATGTATGTGTTAGAGACAGACAGAAGGATGTGAAAGTGAGTGATTGAGAGTGGTAGAGAGGAAGGGAGAACTTTGTATGCAAAGAGAGAGATGGAAAGAGGGGCTGAAGGAGTGCAGTCAGAAGGGAGAGAGGATGATGCAGCGGCGTGTCCATGCTGCAATTACCCTTGGGGTGTAATTGTGTGTGTGCACGTGTGTGTGCGTGCGTGAGTGAGGGAGAGAGAAACAGAGAGTGAGCTGGACATCATATGGCCCCTCTGAGGGCTTGAAAGAGGCCAAAGCCTTTTCTAGCTGGCCAACCAGCCTCCTTCATCCATCCGTACCTCATTAAAACACGCACACATACACACAAATTACAGCTATTCCACTCACTCTCTCAGTTCCATGCGCGCACACACACACACACACACACACACACACGAAAACAGCTAGCAGTGGCATTAACCTCCATGGTTGTAGCTCTCCATCTCCCCCAGTCAGCCTTTCTGTCTAGCCCACTTAGAGAGACCTCCCATGGGGCAGTGGAGCTGTGGCAGGTCAGGCTCGGGCTGCAAGTTTTCGCACACACATACTCACACACACTTGGGTCAGGACCAAAGAGTAACAAGATGGATATAGCCACAGTGCAACAGCCAAAGAGGAAGAAGTAGAAGGAGCTGGGAGAGGAAAAACAAAAGCTGAACTGAGCCCAACTCAGCTGGAATGAAAGAAAGAAAAAAGTCAGCGTCTCAGCTAAGGTGATGCACTACATGAGTCATTTTCTATAAGCAAAATAATGGTGTAAAATTAAGGAGGAAAAAGAAAACTAGTCTGATCTCTACTGAAAACAGGCAAATGCAAAAATCCAGCACTGCAACGTTTTCAGGCTCGTGATTACAGTACACATCGCCTCGTTCTTCTTCTCTTAACACCATTAGATTATGAACAGCAATAGCTAAAATCTGTTATTGTGAGGAAATGTTAAAGCAGTCCAAACCAAAAGATATTCATGTGTATAGCACAGAAGCTGCTGTCCACAGAACCGAACAACAATGATCGTTTCAATTCATCATTCCACGAAGATCCTGTGACCTGGTCAGACGGCAGGAGAGAAATCATCTGGTATAGAGTGTATGTGGAAGAAGAGTGGTGTGTGTGTGTGTGTGTGTGTGTGTGTGTGTGTGTGTGCAGAGAACGAGGGAGGTGTGAGTGGGGCCTGTGTGTGGACATTAACCGACAGGGTCCAGCAGTCACCCTGCTGTTAAATGGACTGGCCAGCCATATGCCCACCACCACTGGCCTTATATCATTGCCACTTTGTGTGTGTGTGTGTGTGTGTGTGTGTGTGTGTGTGTGTGTGTGCAGGGTAGCTGGGCCTTGCCAAATATCAAATAATCATTATTACAATATGTTTTCTTTTTTCTGACTTTCTTACCGCACCAGCTCTTTCAGTCATCGATGAAGCCAACACACTGTTCATTATGGAGTGAACATAGTGCGTGCTGCTACTTCCTTTCTGACTGACTGAACATTAGCTGTGCCATTCTGAGGGGACGGTAATAAATGGCCAATAAAGATGTAATATATGAAACAGAGAAACAGGAAAAACCAGCGTAGAAGAAGACGTGTGGCTCGTGAATATGATAATGGTGCTTCTGTAGATTTAAACACAGAATGAGACGTTTATCACGGCTTGTACGTTTTCACTCAGCCCATTTTATGGAGACACGCTGTCCCACAAATAAAAACTAATTATAACTCCAAAGTGTAAATACTGATTGTGCATTTTGTCCTGTGTATGTGTCACATAAAGCCACGTCCCGGATGCCCATCTATCGTCAGTGCGGCACATGATATCACAAAGTGCAGGCTTCACCTTTAACAGTAATGATGTTTGACCTGCAGATTTTGCAGTTCAGTACTCAGCTGCCAAAAGGTTCAAGAGATGGAAGATGACAGGAAGGTTTACATCATCACAGACCTGGCCACAGCTGGTCCAGGACCTACTCTTGGGTGACTTATATCCACTCATCTCTTTCATACGCACACGCGCGCACACACTTAATGTGTCTGGACCCTAACAACATGAAGCGTGCCAGAACCCTGGCCAGACCTCATGAGGAAAGATCGAAAAAGAGGGACAAAAGAATGCAGAGATAAACAGTAAATATGTGAATGCCGTGCAAAAAGACTAGATGGGAGATACTGAAGTTAGTGGATGTTGAGGAAAATTGAAAAAGACAGATGAGGTGGGAAGTGTTTGCCTTGTTTAGGCTGATTACACCTTCTTGTACAGCTACTGTTCTTGGGCGCAAAGTTCATTTAATACAGTGTGCTGTGCTCCGGCAACGTCTGCACTATTTTAATGATTTACCTGGAACAGTACACAGATGGGAAAATTAGGTCAATGTCAACACAGAGATAGAATTAGGGTGTCCTACCTGTAGTTCTGTCTGAAAGAAGAACTTCTGTGGACACTGGGAACAGTCGTAGATCTTGTCTTCCTGACCGTGGACGGCAAAAATGTGTTGCTGGAGCTTGTTGGCCTGCACAAACACTGAGAAAAGAATAAACGCAGAACAAGTTACACAGCGTTTATTAGATCAAGTTCTCAGAGTCCAGTCTTTATGTCTGAACAGATTCTAGAGGCTTCCTCAGTTCTGTCTGACTGGAGGGGAGCTGTGGGCACGAGGTGGGCATGGCACAACACAGCTCTTAGTGTCGAGACCGAGCAGTCCGCCTGCACCTAAAGGATAAAGAGCAGTCCTCTGAGGATGGCAATGTACACATTCTGGATGGAGAAGACAGATTAGAGAGCAGTGAAAGAAGTTATGCCCTAATCATGGCGGGTTTTTTTGGAGTCCTGGGTAGAGCCTTTTTGGAAGTGGATGACCTGACTGTTATATCTTTGGCTCCATCTGTTTTGCTTCTATTAAGGACCTCAAGGACAGCCTAGCCTCTTGTTGATAGTGAAGACACTCACTGAGTTCCCAAAATTGGCAGACGCTATAAAAGAGACTCAGTGGAAGGATAAACTTCAAAGCTGTTGTAATATGTGCTCGTCTTTCTTCTCTTCTTTTGGTATCATGTTATTACATAATAAACATATATATACTGCCCATCGCCTTAGGCAGTTATTTCTGCACGAGAGTAGACCTTGTTTGTTCGTGTTTTTCATGATATTCACACCTGGGTTTATGTTGAATTTCATGTTGAGTGTAGATGAGAAAGGACCCACAGGTGGTCTTATACAAATGCTCCAACGTCCCACCAGTCATGATGCACGCTCAATCATCCAGGTAAGTAACTCCCAAGAGGTTGAATCTGTTCATCTGGACGTTTTCAGTGGGAGAAACGTTTCGTCATCATCCAGGTGACTAACGTTTCCCCAACCTTATACACTGTACATTTGCACAATGACTCAGTGGGCTAGTTTCAGTCATTGTGCAAATGTACTAAAACGTTAGTCACCTGGATGATGACGAAACGTTTCTCCCACTGAAAACGTCCAGATGAACAGATTCAACCTCTTGGGATTCCCACCAGTCAGTTAACATACGTGACCTTCTCAAGAACCAAAAGGAAGTCAAGCTGCCTTCTAATTAACTGGTTAGGATTAACCAGTGATTACTCGAAAGACTCAAAGAAGACACGTCAGCCCAGTCATGACTCAGTTCACACTCTTTATACGCCTGAAAACTGACAAACACTCAAACTTCTCCTATACAAGAATCAAAACTGTCACTTAGTATACACTATATATAACCCGCCGCCCCACCCCAGGTACACACAGCTAAATACATACAAAGCAAATGAAGGCTGACTGGAAAGGAGGGAACATATGGGACAGAGTAAAGCAAGAGAAAGAAAGAGAAAACAGGAAGCGCTATCCTCAGCAGACCATGTGCTATTTATCAATAAATTATCTCTCCTTTTTTTAACTTCCGCTCCAGTGTTGTCTCATACACTTTTCCCCTTCTTTCTCTTCCCTTTGTTTCAGTAAACTTTTGGTTTTCGCTGTGAGTGTGTATGTGTTGAATTATTAAGCCTCCCCACAGGAGTGGTGCCCATCTTACTAATTCATAAGCCACCAAGGAATAGAGTTAAAGTTTAAAGCGTTTGTGTGTACCTGGGGGGTAGGCACACAACACAAGACAAACTCAACAACTGAGAGAGGGAAAGAGAGCAATGGAGAGCCAGGCACACACACACACAGAGCGAGAGAGAGAGAGAGAGAGAGAATACAGGGGGAGAGTGGAACGAGAAGAAGAGAAAGCAAAGGTGCTGACTTAGTTTCTCCTAAAATAGGTGCTGAACGAAACTGTGAACACCACAGGCCTAATGTGGTCATCCAGCATTTTGTTTCTGGCCTCCAGTGTATTGCAAAGGTTGAAAGTACTCTATATTCGACCAGTTTGGAGACATTATTGTGTTCACATTTGCACACACAGGTCTGCTAGGGGCTTCTTTAGCAGTGGCGCCCTGCTGCGGGATTGCTCCCACAGTTTGAAATGTTAAAACAATGAATATTCCTGATGTGTTTTTACTGTTTGCCCAAAATCTAAAATGCCAAAGCCATTACAACACATTTACTGAATGGCGTAAGTGATGCAGAGAGAGAGACACTTTTGAGGTACAGGAGCTGATAAGGATGACTTAAGTGCAGATATTAACTTCACTGTACCAGGCCGGGACCACAACATGCTCACAGACTGTACACTGAGCACACCACTTTGGCTTTAAGACCCACTTACAATTGGGTGTTTTGCCAAATTATTTAGTACACAGTAAAACACAAAACAGCTACGACAGCTTTCCCATCACCATCACTGGTGATGGGAAAGCTGTTCAATCAGTGAAGCATCTGTACAAGCACAGTTGTAAAGAAGCATGTTCACCAACACGAAGAACAACAGTCACCTTGCCCTCATGTACATCATCAAATTGTAAATAAAGATGCAGAGGGAGCCGAGATAGGCCAAATCCACCAAAAAACAAAGTACCTTAGAACGCCGTGTACAGGAAGTATTTCTCTGTTTCTGCATCCGTTTAAAATCAAAGCGAACTTTGGACACACGAGAAAAGGACTTATCTGTGCTCTTGTCCTTGAAGGTAGATGTGTGAGTTTGCCTCTCACCTGTGAAGCAGACGGGACACTTGAAGGTACCTCCCATGCCTTCGAAGCTGTGCTCTATCAGGTGGCAAAGCAGCTTGGCAGGTGAATCAAACATCTGGTTACACAGCTTGCACTCATGATTGATGCCTTCCTCTGCAAATAGGAGACAGACACGCGTGTGTAGGCCGGATTAGGCAACATAACACGGGAACATATGACATGATTTCAGAATATTAATACAACATGCACGGTGGATGTTTTATGTATGCTCAGAAATGCTTAGTGTGTCAGACATGCACATATGTACGTTGTGTGTGGACATGAGGTTAACGCTGGCTAACGTTCCATTATTTAGGAATACAATTTTTGTAGCAATTTCTTGAGCAATATCACTGATTTCAGAAATGATGCGAGGGTGTAGTTTTAGGCATAAAACTCTGAGCCGAACTGAAAGGACAATGTATGGAACCGGACCATTTTCTGCAAATTGAAGTGAGAAAAATGATCCTACGACATCACATTTTCACTCACGCGCCGAATACCTAGAAGTACCAAAATCTTTCCCAACTGGTAATTGCCTGTCTTCCCCATCAGGTTTGGGGATGATCTACCCCTCCTACAGCTATCCCTCCCCTCCCTCTGTCCTCATTATCTGTCCTTCCCCACTGCAGTCACTCAGCCATCCCTCACTTCACCCATTCCCTCCTCTACGTCCCCCTTCGTCTCTCTTGGTCCATCGCTCTCTGATTAATTTGTGTGGGTTCCAGGTCGCACTTCTCACTCCATGCAACTTATTTTCACACACAGTATTCGTATTCCCTTTTCATTTTGTTACGATTACCTTATGCTGATATAATTTCCACCATCACTTTATCACGTTCAAATTAAGATTGATCAATTTGCGACAACTGCTAATTGTTTTTCAGCATCGTACCTCGTCACAGGCCGTACTTCTGAAACAGCAGTACTTCGATATAAATGAGTGATAATGAGCTCTCTGCGTAAACCGAAGGAATTCTGAACAGAGATTAAAGCACTTGAGATCAAATTTAAATATCATCAAGCATATCTTTATCGCAAACACACAAGCGAACGTCATCAAGCAGCCTTCATCCTCTCTAAGGGATTATAGTAGTGTCTCTGTGTCTATTTTAAGAAGGCGTGACATGACATCACAACACCCATGGTGAAAGGTGGGCGTCAAACACACACACACACACGTGCGCCCCTTGACGATCAGGTCTCCCGCCTGTTGTCCTTATCATCATTGTACCATGCAGGACAAATGCCCCAGTCGCCCACACGCACAAGCACACCAGAGGCCCGTACTGCCCGGAGACATCAGATGGCGTCTTCTGTGGGCCAATCTGTGACCTCCTGAGGAGCTGCACGCACGTACACACAAACATGCAAACGCACAAACAATTCGTGGAGAGCACGATCTGCGTCCTTTCCCTTTTTTGTCACTTATCTCGTGTCCCGTAAGTGCAAACGTACACACACACACACACACCAAAGAGTCTGTAGAACTTCAGCTGCAGAGCTGCAGGGGATCGCAAGGTTAATAACGTCTTCAATCACACGTCCATGACACCCATACTGACTAATACACACAAACACGCACACAAAGATTCCTATCTCTCTTTGCCTCAAAGGCCGACACAAGGGTGCCCTAATCCCGTCTCAATAGCCATGGGGGAGAGCGTGTGTGTGTGTGTGTGTGTGTGTGTGTGTCCGTGCCACATGGGCTTATATGAATGAGATGGTACGCTCCGTGGTCCTGGACCCCAAACATCCACGCACACACACACAAACCTCAAAGGCTGCTAGGTTGTGTGGGGCGCCGGTGTGTCCGAGACACACTGAGACAGATAGAGGTTCATTATCATTTACTAGGAGATTGAAACAGCAGGAGAGAGTCACATGGAGTGAGGCACACAGAGAGAAAAAGGCAGAGAGACAGAAAGAGGGGCGTACGGCACCGCCGCTTTAATCAATTGTCACGTTTCACATTTTCATTATTTCCTTAAAAGTACGCCTCTATTTAACAATGCATCATTTCAACTGCACAGAAGCAGAAGACAAGAAGGTGACACGGAAAGACAAAAGGCACACGGAGGCAAAGGGTGGATACTGTAAGTAAGTAATGCGTACGCTTCAGTGATCTCAGCATGTGTGTGTTTGTGTGCATGTGTACTGGGGGGCTCATGTCCTCAGTGGGGGCAAAGCTCTCTTCAGAAGTTGCCTCGCACTCTCCCACGCTGCCAGGATCAGAGAGGGTGGTCAAACATCAGCCGCCCGTACACGTACGCTACGATGTGCCCGCTACCCAGAGCCCGATGCCCGCGCTCCTCCACTTCATCGCGTGTGGGACAAAGTTGTTGCAGTTACAGAAACGGAAATCAAACCCTGGACATCGTTTCACTAATCAAGGAGAGCTGTTATGTTTCGAACACGTTTCTGTGATACTGACAGTTAGTGGGGAATGTGGATTTTTACCTGTTTCGATCAATCACAATTTACGGGGAATTTCTATTAAAAGTCTTTTTAATATAAGGCATCTCAACAAGGGCTGATTATCATATCCTTTCACGATATGGTAATCTTCTTTTCAACTGAACTGTATTCAGCTGATAAAGTTCTTTTTTTATCCACCAACACAGAGATCTGAAAGGAAAAAATGACTTCTGTATTTTTGATTCAATAAGCGAAGATGACGTCAATAAAAACAGAATTACAAAAGAAACTTCTGAAGCTAATTATTGGTCAATCAAATATAGGGAGGGTCAAAAAAAGTGGCCAAAGATGAAAAAAAAAAAACGAAACTAGAGAAAGAGAGGGAGGCTGAAACGCACAAAGAGAGAGAGAACTGAGGGGAAAACAGTGAGGTGCAGAGAGATAATTGGGCTGTCCGGCACAAGGGCATGGAGAGAGGCCTCCGTCGCCCGTGTGTGTGTGTGTGTGTGTCCCATGAAAGAGTTCTCTTTTCTGACAAATACATTGTTTTGATCAGTGTGTGTGTGGGGACCACTGTCTCTGTGTGCTGTTCCCCTCTGAGACCCAGTCCGTGTGTGAGCATGTATGTGTGTATGTGACCCATAGTGAGATGACAGAGTCATAGAGCATCCTGCCGTTACGCTTTGTCTCACAGAGTGCATTTGATCCACCAGCGCGCGCACACACACACACACACAACCCTGGGAGGCCTGTGCTGGGACAGAGAACACAGGGGAGAGAGGGATGAGAGGAGAGAGGGAGAAAAGCAGGGTGAAGGTTAGGACTCTGAGTTTGTTACCGCCCAACAGAAAATTAACTTTTTTTCTGCTTTTTAAATCCACATCAAAGCAAATCGATGCTTTAAAATGTAAACCACATTTATTGGGAGAACGTGGAAACAAATTTGCCGTACAGTAAATCTTGCTCTCCGTCTCTTTTTGATCATAATCTTTAAATAAATATCACGGCGGTATACATACTGTCGTCCAAGGAGCTCGGAAAGAAAAGCGTCCGGACTTCTCTAAGTTTCCTTGAAGACGTTTCATCCGAGAAGCTTCTTCAGTTCTAAGAGCAAATGGTGGAGAGTCCCAGATTTATGGGAGTGTCCCCCCAAGAGGGTCATGGACCCCGTGTTGATCCTCTACCTAATCACACGAGCCCAGGTGTGAAAACGGGTGTGGGTCTCAATCAGCCAACGTTTCGGGTGAACCCATTGTGAAACCTATCCCCACCCTATCATGTGATTACCTGAGGTCAGACGGCCCAGGATGTGAGTGGGCGTTAAGGCATCTGGGAAGGGATCTCAAAACTGGATTATAGATAGCAGACAGTTGGTGTCGTAAACCACCTCCTCTGTTCAAAGATGGTCGTTCACAGTGGCCATAGATGGCTTCTTCCACTCCTCGTTCAAACCATCTGTCTTCTCTGTCCAAAATGTGAACATTGGCATATTCGAAAGAGTGACCTTTGTCCTTTAGATGCAGATGCAAAAACAAAACTTG
>VVHJ01028690.1:0-10406 GCA_015107715.1 Tylochromis polylepis
AAACCCTAAAAAAAAACCCAAAAAAAAAAAAAACCTAAAAAAGTAAGGGTTTTACTTTCGGTTGCATGAATAAGAATCTGCAATCAAGGTAGAGTCACTCAAGGCTCTGATGTTAACTTCAAAGAAAAGCTAAATGTTTGATAGATGGCTGTGTCAAAAGACCAATAACAAAACACACACACACACACACACACACACACACACACACACACACACACACACACACACACACACACACACCATGTGCTTTGACACAGGAACTCAGAGGTAACCCTGATTTAACCCAGAGTTAAACTGAGAATACATACACTGGAAAAACGGTGATGATCCAGAAAGCATGACTGGAAAAAAACAAACAAACTATGGAAACGATCCAGCAGCTGTTGAGTTCTTTCAGCCTGGATCAATAAACTCAACTAACCATCGAGGGATGTCATCCGTACAGCAAAATTTCAAGTAAAAAAGTGGAGTGCTCCCTAATTTTTAAGGCAATGCCTTCAAAACTTCATATAAAACTATGAAGAGAGCCGGCGTGAACGTGAGGAAGCCTGCATCAGAGGAAAAAGAGAGAAGGTCTCAGCAGGCCTGCAGCCAGACGTTGTGGGGCTGCAGCAGCTCCGATAAGAGAGGAAGGGACAGTCCATCGGTCTCTGTCAGTGCGGGACTCTGGAAGCACAGCGGGCAGCTCTGTGCTGCATGTGACAAAAAGAGTTTGTTTCCCAAAGAGAGCAATCTCTCATGGCCTTCTTGCAGCTTAAATCCGTTTATTCATCTGTTTACCTGCAGGCTCTCCTATTTTTGTCACGGGAAGCCCGGCAGCTGCATTTGATGACACTGGACAGAATTGGACATTATTTTTTAGGATGCTTTATATTTGTTTCGCTCATCTGGCTTCGCTGCGATGTGGATGCTGATCAACTCTTGTCATTAGCTGTCAATTTAGAAATTGCTGCATTTTAGTTGTCTAGTATTAGCATTATTACATGCCTGTGTTATATCCATTAAGCTGTAACTCAATAACAAAGTGTGAGCATTTTGTCCTAAGGGTATTTACGGTGGATTTAGTGAGAAATGTGTTTAACTTACAAAGAATCAATAACACATTTCTCCCAAATCCAATTTTGCATTCATTTTCAGCATCGTCCTCTTTCCACACAACAGACACAGGCTAAAATACACAGAAATGGACCTGCAGGAGTTTTTTTCTTCTTTTTAACAACTCAAATTGTGGTAAAACTTTAGGAAAAATAAAAGTTAAGATTTCTTCTGCTGATACTGTATGTGATCGTTTCACATCTCAAAAAGAGTCAAAGGACATAAAGAAAAGCTGCCTCATTGCATACTGACTAAAGGGTGCCGACAGAGGCGAGCCATCCATTGCCTGTACCTACAGATAATTCACCTCCATATACACTGTTTTATGCAATCTAAAAAAGCAATTTAAACTGACAGGAGTCATATAAGCCACACAAAGCAGTATGCGCTCTGAGCTTTGAGTGGTTGTGCAGAGAGAGCTTGGCAAAGCTATTAGTGTCCTCCCACATAAGAAGAGAACCCACTCTCTTCCTACTCAGCAGCGTCCCATTCAATGAACTTCTCATCCAAGCCTCCCATTAGTGTGTCCATCAAAGCCAGTCAGAAGCAGGTCAATTTCTGTCCCTTTTCCTTGCATAGCAGAGCTATTAAAACCCAGCACCCAGCACCCCCCCTACACACACACACACACACACACACACACACACACACACACAGCTGAGGAGAGAGCATATAGTAGCTGTAGGCTTATGATGAGGTGTTAGAGAAAGCAGAGGCACTGGGAAGGTTAAGTGGGTGTTGGAAATGTGTTGATTGGTGGTCAAAGACCTGAACTAGTCTCCTGTGAACCATATGCAGGATTAAAGTGGCCTCATTTGTATACATGACTGATCAAAGATGCTTAACGTGCACTACGGTAGAATATTAAACTTGGATGAGAAAGTCAATTTAAAGCTAATGCTCTTGTTGCATTTTAAAAGCAGTTTGTGGCTCACTATTCTCAATGCACGAAAAATTTCCCTGTTAATAGAAGGAGGCCGCAAACCGAATAGAAAAAAATATGGTAGAAGTAGTTCCAGAGAACTTTAAATGTGAGGCTTGTGAATTTACTAGAACAAGAAAATATTTCTCATGAGACATCTAAACACATTTTCCAGGACTCAAGGGGATAGCTATACTCTGCTTTCAATTGGGCTTACGAGTTTCCTTTTAGATAAAGCATATAGTTAGGGCTGAATCAGATGACCCTGAATCCTCCTTTACTTACGCTGCAATATGCCTGGGCTGCTGGGGGCTTCCCATGACGCACAAGTGCATGAGTGTTTCTTCTTCACTCACTATGTGTTTATACACCACTTTGCAGTTAAACATTAGTTATTATTAACCTCTGACTCTCTTCCACAGTGTGTCTTTTATCCTGTTTTCCTCCCATTACAACCGACCGGTTACAGCAGATGACTGCCTTTCCCTGGGTCAGGTTCTGCTGGAGGTTTCTTCCTGTTAGGGGGATGTTTTTCCTTCCCACTGTCGCCAAGTGCTTGTTCAACAGGGGCTGATTCAGTTTTGGGGGACTTTCTCTATTATTGTAGCATCTTCATGTTACAATATAAATCCCTTTGAGGCGACTGTTGCTGTGGTTTGGTGTTGTATAAATAAAACTGAATTGAACAGATATCTCAAACCTGCAACAGTCCTTGCGGCTAGCTGCTAGCATGTTAACATTTCTGTAATTTGGGTGTACTTATTCCTTTTAACAAACCACTTTTGTTCTACAAGACATCATAAAGAGCAGCCTCTCCAGCAGCATGGAATATTTTTAAGCAAAACCATTAGAATGACATTTGACAGTCGAGCAGGGCGTCAAAAATCTCTGCAGTGACAGCAGCTAACCATTCTGCCTTGAGGAGCCATGATGTGCATGGCTGTCATTTTTCCGCCTCGGTCTCCCTGCCAATTCAGATTTGTGTAATTTAAAGTACAGTATACAAGACAACCCCAGAGGCAGTGGTGCTGGCTGTTCTTCTCCTCTAATCTCTCAGGTACAGTAAGTGAAAACAGCTGAGCTGGATAACGAGGGCACACGGAGCTTTCTAAGATCTTTACCACACCGTTTCATGCTGTAGTACCCCACACCTCTCTCTTAAATACCTGCTGAACCTTCATTAAGTAGGAGCGCAGGTGGCTTTTCTGAGATTGTCACTTTAGGCTCTCAGGGATCACCTATTCTTGTTTAAAAAAAATTTAACAAACAAATTTATGTAACAGCTTCATGACAGAAAAATCAAGAGGAGGCCGCTCAGTCTGGTTGAACAGCTTTAGCTTCCATGGAACGAACATGTTGGCAAGACACTTGTTAAAAATATGAAGGAAGTTATTCCTGCACACAAAGAAGACCCGGCCAAAACTGTCACACCATTTTCCTGCATGAGCTCTTATTAAGCTATGAGTGCAGCACCACACATAAAGTGCAAACCACAGCTTTGGCTTCTTTTAGAAGATTAGTATTGAACTATATCACAGTCTGTCAACATGTTTAAATAGAGCGTACTACGGGGAGAAAAACTGCTGCTTTTTTGCAATAATCAGAAAAACTGTAGAGCTTCAAGGAGTTTTGTTTACTCCTGAAGATCATGCACTGTCTTTTTCCACTCAGTTGGGTCCCTTGCTGTTGATGCACAGCTATAATATGATATCTGTAATGCAGGAAATGTGTCGGGTCTATGTGAAGGAGGTGTTCTGGAGAATTGGAGCTGAATGATGAAAACTGTAATGGCTTTCCAGAGAAAGCACTAAGAGATGTTCTGGTGTCGCATTGGAGGGGGTCTGGCTAATATACTGGGACATCAAAGCAGCCCCATTCAATGGCACATTTCTCAAAAGAAAAAAAAAAAAAGGACTATGCAGCAAATAATAAAACAAGAAAGCATATATCAAAGCTTTCTTTAAACCAAATTTTAAGCAATATGACAAGTGTTTACTGGGTATAAAAACACCTCACTGTAACAAAAAGCTTTGTTGTCACTGGCTGATATGAGCTGAGCTGTTTTAAACAACCACCAAAGTCTTTAAAACGCGCCATAAAAGCCTCCTAATAAGCTCTTCTTTCCTAAGCTCTGCTTGTTGATAAATGTTACCTAGAATGAACTAATAGAAACATCAAAAACTTGTTTTCGGGACAGCAGTCTGCTCGGAGGCTTTATGCAAAAAGAAAAACATTACATAAGTGTGTAGCTGCATTGCAGGTGATTGTGTTGACGCAAACAGAGTCCTGAAGAAAGTGAGCTAAAATGATGTCTTATGATTATTAACAATATAACTATAACATTTTACGTAAACAGGAGTAAAAGAAAAAAAAAGACAGATAAGCACAAAGCAAATACTCTGAGGGTAAATTTAAGCAGAAAATCTCATTATTAGCGCCAAACAAAGCAAAGCAAATTAAAGAAACTGCAAATTGTCACCTTTACATTTAAGCCTCAACTTCAGAAGCGCTAGAAGGGCTTAACCTGTGGATCTAAGCCTCTGATCTGGCTCATACAAGGTCATGGTAGAACACCTCACAACTATTAAGGCTAATTGGCAGCAGGTCAGTCACATAACTGGGTATAAATAGACCACTGAGACAGCCCGAGGTTGTTCAACACACTCGGAAAGACTGCATGAGCAAGTTTATAGTTTCAGAATAACATTTCTTCATGTAAAGTTGCAAAGATTTTGCAGTGCAATGTACTGCAAATGCTAGGTCTGTGCATTTACATAGCACAGATCTAACATACATGTCTTTGGACTGTAAGAGGAGGCCGGAGCAACTGAAAGAAAACCCACACAGCCCTGTGGATGCAAACTCCACACACTAAGACTACAGCTTGGGTTTGAATCAGGAACCTTCTTCCTTTTTGGTGACAGCACTAGTCACTGCACCACTGTGTAAAATGTAAAAGGGACAAGGCCAGAGGCCTACACTGATCTTCTGGTTCTATTCTAGCTTGTCTGGTGTCTGTGATGATATAGAGGTGCTGAACGCTATACACAAATGTTTACCTATTCCCCATTATGCTACCAGTCCAACATTGTTTTGTTTTTTTTCCCAAAGGAAGGCTTCTACTTATTTCAGGAAGACAATGGTAAACTATATTCTGCCCATATTACAACAGCCAGACTCCTTAACAAAGGTCTGGGTGCTGAACTGGCTCCATTGCAGCAGGGAGCTGTAAAATGACAAAAGAGGCCCATGGGGCTGCTGAAATCCCACATCCAGAATGGATGAGATGACATTGTGGTCTTTAAACTACAAAAATTGGTCTCCTCAGTTCCACTGAACTATAAATAGCATTGTTAAAGGAAGAATTTATGCAGTAAAGCAGCAATCGTGGTCCTGGTCGAGCTTTTCCTGTAACATGTTATTAACATCAAATTTGAAATGAGAATATTTTGGGGGTGAAAAAGAACTTTTCAGTTTCAATATTTAGTATAATTTTCAATGAAGGGCTTAAATGATTTGCACAGCAATGCCTCCTATTTTAATTTACATTTTACACACTGTCCCAAATTTCTGAGAAAGGTTGCACTTAGTATGTGCAGTTGAGCTTAAAGATGGCCATTTCTATACTAAATTATGAGAACAGAGCACATGCCTGCTGAGCTCACTATTTATGGTATGAAGATCAGGTAAGACTGACATGAGAGAAGACAGCAACGTGATTCAGCATGTGATTAAGCTCATACAAGTAACACTGTAACCTTCAAAGGGAGGAAAAATACACCTTAAAATAAGTCATGCGAGGCATACAATCAGTAACAATACATTAATGAGTGTGTCACTTGCGTCACATTGCAAATAACTTTAGAGTGCTTCATCAGAGTGGTGATGTGTGCACGGTACACAAGAGTATCTGAGTGACGTTATTAGTTTCCTTATGTTATCTCTGGCATCTGGAGAACCATTGGAGGAAACCTTTACATACTTTTGGTTATGACTAATACTAGGTTGATTCCCATTAGCCTCAGCATACTGGATAAACATAGGTGTTTTGGCCCCGTCAGTGCAAGCATGTCGTCATGGTAGCGACAGATAAAAGAGGCAATGTGCCAAAGTGTAGCGTCTTACAGCTGATTGCATAACTGCAGATATATAAAATTAGGAAGTCAAGTTAAAAGAAAAAAACCAAAAAAACAACCCCAACCTCCTTCCAATTCCTTTCTCCCATTCATATAATTCTATCCATCCATAGGATGAAAGGCATTGTACTCCTTAGAGAGGTGGCCATTCTACTGCAGGCCTTACACACAGAAACAGACAATCAGTCACGCTAACATGCATCTGTATCTTCCTTCTGTGGGAAAAAGCTGGAGTATCTTCAGAGACACCACACAGACACAAGGAAAACATGCAAACACCACAGAGAAAGGCCCCAGGTGGCCAGCGATTTGAACACAGGACCTTCTTTCTGTGAGGCAACAGTGCTATCCACCATTACGCTGCCTCCTCCTTCCAATTCTGCATTGAACAAATGTCTGTTCAGATTAGTTTCTAAAAGTCTTCTGAGCTTTTTACAGTTTCAGACAGAAAAACCAAACCATGTGTTTACGGATTTATTAAATAACTGTAACCAATCAGTTCCAAACCCATGCCTGACACAAAAGAGAGAGAAAAGACTGAGAGTGAGAAGCTTCATAAGTAAATGCATTAATTCCTTCAGGGGCACCCTGCTGAGTCAAATTAAGAGGAGGCCGGGTGGGTGGATGGCATAGGTACGCTGCAACGATTAGTGGCTTTTGTAAAATCATCAGCAAAACTATATTTAGCATTTTTATTGTCAACTTGTACTATGGGCTCAACAGGAACCTGTGTGGTAATGGATTGGAGATTGTATAGAGAGTGTGGGCTGCATTAAATCAGATTTGATATGCTTAAGCTACAAATAGCAGTAAAAGCACTGATGAGCTTCAAACTAGGAGATCAAAAAGTGAGCAAACATGCCCTGATACCCGGAGACCGAGCACTGTGCTTTTGCATCCTAAAAAGTCCCGGCACGTATGGGTCAGGTCCATTCCCCTGTCAGGCTATTACACCTGGCTCTCTATAATACATCTGGGCATAAATAATGCATGCTACCGACTCTTTAACCTAGCTGACTAAAGTATTTACCATTTAATTGATAATTCAACATGGTTATGGATAAAACATCCAGTTAATACATCAAAAATTCAAATATATACACACTAAATACATATAGTTTTCTAAAATTTGCTAACATAACATAAATTGTTAACATGATTGTATATGCGCTTGTGCTGGATGAGCACATAAGAATAAATCCAGCAAACATGAAGTTCTCCACGTATGTATGTAATATATTTGGGCTACTGTGTGTTTTCTGTTCTTTTCGCTTTTCAGTAATACATACAACAACCCGTGCCAAGTTTTAGCTTCAGTTTTATTATTCAATATATTCAATATTCAATAGAAGTCAACAGCTGCTGCAGTCTTCATATCAGACATCAGAAGACGATTTCTAGATGCCGGTCCCTGAGATGCTCACTGGACCCACCTTCACTTGTTTGTTGTGAAAAGTCCCTGCCTGTAGAGTCTCGTTATTAGCAAGCGGAATGCAGCTCAGGTTGATTGAGTTGAGGCAACTCACTCGACCAGACGAGAATATTCCAGCTGTTCACTTTAAAAGTTCGTTTTTGGGTGATTTATAGCTACGTTTAGGATTGCTGTGCTGCTGAATGGTAAGATTTCACCCAGTGGGTTCGTTACATTTAGCCAATTCTGAGCACACACATCGCCCCTTTACATCTCTGATTTCATCCCATTGCTTCTGTCAGTGGTGATTCCAGTGAAGCACAATGCTTGACAGAAGATGCTGCTTTGTCAACAACATAGAAAGTCTCATGAGTCAGAAATTGATTTCTTTTTATGGGTCCTCAGAATGATGGTCCACAGCTCTAGTTTCATTTCGTGTGTCTTACCCAGGGTTTGCATTTCATGGTGATTCTTCTAGTTAGGGACACAATGTGTTCCCTTAATCACTGACAAGGACACAAGTCTGCTCTCCTTTCCTAGATAGCACTCCTGACATTTAGTGCAGTCATAAATGGGTTTTTGGCCTTTATCTGACTTTTTTTCTGCAAGCAAACCACTGTTTCTTTCTCTAGTTGACAGAGTTTTTTCTTTTTTGGTTATCATTTACCTGCATTCTCAAACCTTTACTCCCAGCATTCAGACAATTCAACCTCAATTTAATCTCTGACCTGTGTTTGATCTAATACTAAAACAATGCACAGCTTCCCAAAATAAAATCTGGTTTCTGAATGTCCAACTACTCTTAAACAACTGCAACTTGTGTGCCGTTTACTCTTGTACCACAAAATGCTCAGTACAATATTACAAAGACCATTTAAAAAAAAACAAAAAAACAAAATCAGTCCTACTCAAATTAAACTTGGCACATTACTGTGCTGTAGAACCAGTATTTTATTTCAAGCTAAATATGCAAAAACAAGGTCTGATGAATGAAAACAGTGTAAGAGTTAAGTTGCTTAGACTCTGGACTGTACATCTGTGCAAGTATACAGTATCTATCAGGAACAGTTCCTATTAATTAATTGCCTGGGGGGGGTTACATTACAACTGAGGTCAGTGCTAGGATGCCAAGTGCAGATAGCTGTAATTGATTCACGTGTTTATAATGTGCAGATTAGGCTCTCTGCCAAAGACTCTCCACTTGGAGGCTCCGAGAACTTGGAAGCAATTTAAATATTTTTAATATGGTCAAGAGATGCATCCACCCTCGATGTCACTTGGAATTGGCATCATTCCCTGTGCACTGGTTTTGTTTACATAAAGTGAATCATCCACTGATTACTTAACCCTGCTGGCATGAAGGAACTGAAAAGGGCACTCCTTCGTTTTATGACAAAGGAATAACACTGAAGCGACTGTACAGGGAATGTACTATTATCCAGCTTTCAGCTCAATCAATCGAAATGACTTCATCCCTCTAAAGCTACACCATATATAACAATTTCCCCTCGTTCTAGTGTGAGACACTGGAGAGGCCAATCAATCTGCTCAATCTGTTTTCACTCAGATACATCTGCTTAGATATCTAGCACAAGCTCCTGTGGTACAGCCACACAGGATTTAACAGACACTACATAGTCAGGTTGCTATGATATTTCATACTGCATGTATTTTAAAGGCATAGTTTGACAGTTTGGGAAATACTCCTGTGTTCTTAACAAGAGCAGGATTAGAAGATCGATGCCACGCTCATGTCAGTATTATAAATATGCAGCTCTGGAGAAAGGCCACAGGCCTGGGAGGAGAGAAATGGCTTGTCCAAGGGGAAGAAATGCTTTCAAATAGCACCTCTAAAAGGTCACCATTAGACACATCATATCTCTCTTTTTTTTTAAATTGTGGTTTTATAGAAGAATTTTACAGTCAAGAAACAGTTTGGCAAACTATTTGTTTAATGAACTGAGGTGTTTACCTTAAAATTCTAAAGTCACCATCATGCCACCATGTTAGTATCTGAAACAAATCAGCCAGAAGCCATCAAATACTTTGGCAACTCACTTAAGTCCCAAACATCAATGGACTTGTGTACAACAACAACTATGAATCCTCAAGAAAAAAAACAAAAAAAACAAACTAAAAATGAGTACGAGGTTGGGTTTGTGATGTTGATCGCTGAAGAAGAAAATGGCGAACAACCCTCGTTTTGAAACTGCAGACAAGCCTTAACATCTGCTAGGAACAAGAGGATCTAGTCTTTGCAGAACCGGAAATCCACATGTTTTGATACACAACCTCCCTCATGTCCTGGAGCATGCCTGAATAATCTCACAAACTGCAGGTGGTGCCTGCTTGGCTGCAGCTTGTGTGTGAAACGTTAAAAGCCTTACTCGAGTTTAAATCATGTAAAACACTGCGATAACTACCCATTCTGTACTCATTAACATTCAGCTTGCACTTGTTGAGATGCTGAAAGCAATAATGGCCTTTGATTAGCTCAGGGTAGCTACAGCTCACACGGAGATCAAACAGAAACATGATCGAAGAAATCAGAAAACAAAACAAACAAACTTGACTCTCTATGTAAAGATGTGGCACACGCTGTGTGTAACGGCCCTGGTGAATGACTTCACAACACCATAGTGAGTGGGACGGCAACAGCAAAAGAACAATCTATGCGTTGCAGTGCAATCGGTCAAACCCATCATCTTCCAAATTTCTGAGCGGTGACCTCAGGCTTCAACAAACATGAGCTCCTGTACGAGTCATGCAACACACTGTGGGATGAAACTCATCTCTATTGATTCATAAACAACCACAACAAGTGCATCTGAACGTGTAGACA
>VVHJ01028697.1:0-10977 GCA_015107715.1 Tylochromis polylepis
TAGATCATGTGTTCTCTTTTAAATCTGCGTTTATCTCAACACCTGATGAAACAAGTGAACTTACAAAATATACACACATTTTGAAATTACACCTCTATAATATACAGCTCAATTAAACTTAGCTGCAAGAAAAGTCTTTCTCTAAACTATAAATTCACAGAATAAACATTCAATGAAAAATTTTTGGCCTGAGCGTTTTTTGTTTTTTTTTAAAAATCTTGTTAATTTGATTGGCTGTGCTGCAGCTCACGCACACACACATACAGAGTGTGGTAAGAAGGAACGAATGAACTGAATTAATGGTGCTCACTTTTTTTTCAATATACTATGTGTGTTAAATTTTAGATTTGGGGTAAAATATCAAGTCTTTTCAAGTAACCTAGTTCAAGTCCAAGTCAAGTCACAAGTCTTAGAACAATTTTTCAAGTCAAGTCTAAAGTCATAAAATTAATGACTCGAGTCTGACTCGAGTCCAAGTCATGTGACTCAAGTCCACACCTCTGGATACAGGTATGAATATAACAGATCACACGTGCCATCTGACGATCTCATCATGATGGAACAAGGAGTTAATGTCTGATATTTCGCCACATCCATAAGAATAAAGAATGCTTCCATGTCATAAAAAAGCCTTTAAAAAAATGGACGTGGACAAAGTACAAATGTTACTAAGTGTCAGTCTGAAACAAAGAGAATCTATGAATACATCAGGATGGCCTCTCAGAATGAACTGCTACAACAGAGCGCTGTGCAGCAGCAGAATGACAGAGATTAGAAAGAAGAGGAAATGTTGTGGAGGACCAAGCCCATCCATGGGATGTAATATTAGCAAATAGAGGAAGTGACTGATATCGAATCCTGTGAGTAGCTGGAAAAGACTAGCCAGAACCATAGTACAGAAGCTCTGATCGTGGCAGCATCAATAACCCAGCACCACATCAAATGTCAACCAAGCTAAGGTGCACCCTGGGTGAACGTGGTCCTGACGGTCCACATAGAAACAAGGTGTAATTTGCACTTTGAGACAGCTTACAATGAGAGGTGCAACCAGTCACAGTGATGGATAACAAGGAGCAGAAGAGGGCAGTTTTGATATGCAAACATGTATATATATAAAAAAAGAAGTATTCACAGGACTCTATGCAGTCTTGTGTAAAGTACACCATTACTGCTTCCATAGAAATTAAGAGGGTAAGTACAGGTCAGCGGGTGCCAATCAAATGTCCTTAATTAACTAATCATCAGAAAGAATTAGCACCTCTATAAAAAAATCTCCTTTTTTGCAGTTTGCTGATCTAGAGCATTCAGGTGTTTGTTAATACAATAATAAAAAAAGAAATCGTAAAACACCCAACAGCTACATCTCAGACTCTACAGGCCACAGGTAGCATGTTAGATGTTAAAGTTCATGACAGTACAATTAGAAAAAGACTGAACAAGTATGGTTTTTCTGCAAATGCTAGAAAGAACATGACTGCAAGCTGTAGGTTTGCTAAGTTGCATCTGAAACCATAAGACTTCTGGAATAATGTCCTTCAGAGAGATAAGATCAAAGTGGAGCTATTTGGTCATAAAGTGCAGCATAAACACAGCATATCAGCACAAACACCTTGTACCAACTTTCCAGTGGAGGGGTGTTGATTTGGGCTTGTTTTGCAGCCACAGGCATTGGGCTCCTTGCAATCATGAAGTTGACCATGAACTCCTCTGTGTACCATATTCTAGAGTCAAAGATGAGGCCATCTGTCTGACTGACTTGGCTGAAATTGGATCATGCAGCAGGGCACTGACCATAACAGAATGCAATGGAATGCTTGGGGAAAAAATCAAGGTGTTGCAATGACCCAGTCAAAATACAGACCTAAACCTGCCTGAAATACTGTGGTGGGACTTTAAGAGAGCTGTGCATGAACAAATGCCTGCAAACCTCAATGAAATGAAGCAAGGTTGTAAAGAGTAGTGGGTAAAAGCGCCTTGAGGCAACTGTTGATGTGATTTGGTGCTACATAAATAAAATTGAATTGAATTAAAAAAAAAAAATCCTCCACAGCAATGTGAGAAACTGATAGAGTCAAACACAAAACGATTACTTCAAGTGATAAATGTGGTTCTGTTGACTCACAGGGTGTTCTTAGTTTTTCAGAGGACTGCAGTAAGCCATGTTAAAACTTTCTTTTTCACCTGACTCTATGTGGCAATCTCAGCTGATAGTAACAACAGAAAAAAGGCCCTTGTTACTCGATTTTTCTCTCTCACTTGAATGTTCATCAGATTTAACCATTCCCTAATTTTTTCAGCTTTTAATTTGTTTCCACCTTGGGGGCCACTAAATGCCCATCGCATTGCCACGAACACACGGAGGCGCTAGATCACTTAAGGCATCGATTCTGTCCCTGCATTGACTTGTACAATTTGACATCAGACGTGTAACTCATTCAGATGCCCCCTCCTTCTCCACCACTCTCACTCTTTCTCTCTCTCTCACTGTCTCTCTCTTTCTCTGTCTGTCTCCCTCTCCTCGTCTTCAGCTGCATGTCGCTCAGTCAGTCAGTCAGTGAGTGGCCCCGGTCCGCTAAGCCTGCGTCCGCCTCCGCAGCTCTCCAAAGCCGAGACGCGCCACCGCCGCCGTCATTGCGGGCATGACATACTGGCATCAGTAGTGGGCTTCCGTCAGGCTGCTTTTAAGCAGATTACAAAGGAGAGGAAGAGACAGAAGAGTAGAGGAGAGTGAAGTGACTCATTTCCACCCGAGCTTGTGCGTTGAGAAGAGTAGGTGAGCCAATGGCTGGGGCACAGCCGGGAGTTCATGCGCTGCAGCTCAAGCCAGTGTCCGTACCCGAGAGTCTAAGAAAGGGCAACAAATTTATGAAATGGGATGATGTAAGTAGTGGCCAGACAGGCCAGCGGTTAATCTCTTTTTTTTTTCACTGTCAGATCATTTCTGCACGCGTTATTTTGCATGCACACAGCCTCTGTATTATACAATCTATAGGCTACTCGTGCAACAGTAGCCGATAGATTTAATTGTAAGTAGAAACCGCACGGACGAGAAGCTAATTGCGTTTGACTTCCTGGTTAGTAGTTGAAAGAAATGCTACAGCTACAGTGTCTACTGGCATGTGCTTTCTTTACATTATCCAATGTACAGTATTTGTATTTGTGCGCGCCAGCGAGTGCACGCGTCTACAGCTGCTTGTGTGTGAGAATGTGCGCACCCCTCATCAAATCAAATACTACCCCCCCGCCCGCGTTAGAAACGCTTTTATCAATTAACCACAATTAATTAGTGCACTGGCATTCAGCATGCAAATCTAAGCACAACAGTTGGTCATTTAAAAAAAAGAAAAAATATTTTTGGGATTTTTATTTTGGTAGCATCTCTATATAATATGTCGGTGTAGCTGTAGTAAAATGACCTTGATTAAATTGATTTCACACTGCTGTTGAGTAAAACATAATAGTAGTAGCCTTTTAGCAACAGAGGCTATGGCCACACTATGTGGCACATTGCTTTCCCAGGCAATAAATCAACACAAATCAACACTCTGATGATTTTGTGGCAAGTTCAGAACTGAACTGCGCTCTGAACTGAGTTTAAAATGGCTTGATGGTTATTTGCATCTCCAGTACCTTAGTCTTTACAGCAACTGTATTCAGAAAGAGGAATAGCTGGTTTCTCAGCCCATTCCATTTGAATATCCACACATGTTACTCTAGTTTATGAGTGAAAATCCGAATTTTGTTACAGTCCTGATTACTTTTGTTCTGGGAAATCTGTAAATTTTAAACCCCTCTGTGAAAATGCTGAGGGCTTAGCCCACCTGTAACTGATTTTTACAGTGCCTTGACTTTTCTAATACTGTAGACAGTGAGGAATCTGTTACTAAGATATACTCTTTCTAAGATCATCCTCTCAAATCCATACTCAGAATCACTCAGCTCAGGTGAGCCAAGTGCAGCACAGATGATATTAGTCTTGCAGTGTTATGGAAGTGTGAATGCGGTCAGTACAGATGGCAGAGAGGAAATTATGCACACTTGCAAGTCCACCATTCTGTCAATCATCAACCTTAAGCTTAAATAAGAAAGTTTCCTTAACTAGTAACTACTAATGAGCGCCCATTCCTTCAGCTCATTAGATGCGACTCCGTTTCCCCTCTCACAGCCATGTTTGTGTACTTGTAGTATGTACATTCAGGCCTATCTTCACACCCAAATGTCCACCAGGCCTTTCCTTGCAAAAACATATGACCTCAAACATAGGCATACTCACAGGTACTTTCTCTGATTCATTTCCCATGCGCTCCTTCCTTCCGCTTTCCTCTCTGTATCATTTCATGGAAAGAATCACAGAAGATAAACAGCCAACCTGAGAGAGCAAAGCTAATAAATTTTCACTGGAGAAGGATTGAATTAAATCATCTTTCTTCATTTTTATTGCTTCGGGTGTTGGGCTGAACGTCTTTCAGCAAGAAATCATACAGGCAGTAAATGAAAAATTATATGTATGTCCTTTAATTTATGGCTTTACTCCAGTGAAGATTTCTTTTTCTCTCAGTTGAAGGCATAGATATGTTCCAAACTGCTTAAATTCACCTGGGGGGGGGCAAAAACAGTGTAAAGTTTTGTGTACTTCATGCTGTGCTGCATAACCAGCAGCCATGAGTTTTGAGCAGCAGAGTGACTGCAGACTCCAGCGCACGATGCTTGCAGGTGGTTGTAAAAGAGCAGAAAAGCAATCAGAGAAGCTCTCCAAAGCCTCAAAGGCCTCAGACCTCCCCAACCTCCCTCCTACAGACGTGCGCAGACATCTTGTATTTTTGTTGCTGCCACTTGTCGACAGCTGGCTGCTTCTGTGGCTCATGAAATCTGTGGGTACGGGTAAAATATTGCCTGGATGTGTTATTATTTGTCAGTTCAGATGGCACATTTAGCATTAATGACTGCTTTATGTTGAGACGCAGGGAGCCATTCAGATTCTCCAGCACATAGACACTTCATGTTATAAGGATCATTTACTGTACACCTGGGCACGGTGTAAAATTTGTGAAACACGATCCTGGATCTGTGTAAACAGAGACTTTTATGAGGTTATACTTCTATCAACCCCTCTGGTCGGTTGTGCATTGAATAAGATATTATCAGGCTCCTTAGGGGAGCAGAAAATCCCTTAAAAGTAGTAGAATATGTCATTAGCATACAGAACAGAAATGTGCTGAGCTCAAAATTCCCCTCTAACACACCCCCTCAGGCGGCAGTGCTAATGGTATAGACTCTTTACTAAAAATAATGGCAGTGTCTCCTACCTGGGATCAGTTCCCTCAGGGTGTTTGTACTTTCGCAAGTCAGTCACTAATCTCATCTTAATTCAGCAGAAAGCAGGCCACTCCGCTGCCTAATGTTGTCCCATTAATGACAAATCCCTTAAAATAGTCCAATGACAATAAAAAAACAAAACATGGGCGAGTACTATTCTGCCGGTAGTCACTCTGAAGTTAAATCCCAGCTTTAAGTACTTCTTGTTTCTGCGTAAATGTGAAAACCCATGAGAAAATCTTTGCTAAGAGTCCATAATGGCTTAATGTGTTTGCAGTGGTGGCCATGGAGAGCTAGGACATTAAGAAAGAAGCTGGTGAAAATGACTGCTCTCACATCATTAGGCAGTTTCCCAGTGCTCTCGAGCCTTCTTCTTTTCTCAGACATGATAGACAATCCATCAATTGCATCGCATTTTATCCCCCAAATGACTTCTTGACTTGGTTTACTGGAAATATAAGTGACTTACTAAATATTCTTTGATCTAGCTTGCTATCATTTTCTTGAATTTATCTAAAGAGGAAGCGATATTTATCTGTAAAAACTAAATTGGAAAAATTGGACTGTGGATGGTGAGCTGAGCGAAGATCAAGAGATATAAGCCAGATTTGGTCTGAAATGCTATATCTAAGAACTGCAAACATGAGGCTTTTCCTCTTCCCCTTAAGCTATAAACTGTGTGCGTGCGTGCGTGCGTGCGTGTGCGGCATGCTTTCATTGACATTAGCCGCATCTTTTGTCATTCAATCAAGCTCGCAAAGATTGTGCAATCATGTGAACAGAACCAAAACGATTCCTCTTGAGTCTCTAATAGATTTCATGGGAATGGTGGGTTGCCATAGCAAACGTCACCGTAGCAAATGCCTCTGATGCCTAACTGTTTCCAAAACTGAACGAGCCGCACATTTACTTTCAGCTCACATCCCTTCTTTCGTCTTTCCCTGTTTTCCCCCTCTGTTCCTCATGTATTTTCACTGTGGGCCTATATTGGATAAACCATAATTGTCACACTTAGACAGTATGAAATGACTCATAATGGTTAAATACATTACAGCATAGGCTCCTTTGCTGTCTACCAGCTCATAGCCCAACCCTTTCCCAGTATCCTACGCTGCAAGTCGCATAAGGTCGCACCCAAATAAGACAAGTGTGGAGCAGATGCAGACCATTAGCTCTGTCTCCAAATGCTCTGATAGGGACATCATTAGAAGCCTCATGAAGACACTTTGAAGATTTTCTTGCTCTGTGCAGCAAATGCGGTCCTCATCTCTCTGATCTTGCAGCCATGGCTGATTGAAGAGGACAATATGCTACTGTTCAGCTGAACCACAGCCACTGTGGACGCAGAAAAAAAGGCAATGGCTCTTTCTTTCTTTTTATAGAAGCATCCAATAATATCTGGTGTTGCCATGTATGCCTCAGGGTCAAACTGTGTGTGTATGTGTGTGTGTGAGAGAGAGAGACTTGGAGCCATCTGAATGTAACTGTGGGAAAGCATTTGTCCATTACAAGAGGGGAAAATGGAAACATCAACTCCAAATCAACCTGCACTTCGTGATTGCAGTCACTGCAAACACACACACACCCCAGGCTGCTTGGTCATTTTGTGGCGATGCCAGGTCGTGGTGTGGAAAGTACCCTAAAAGGAATGGATTGAGTGCATGTTTACAACATAAACAGCACTTTTGATGTCATTTCAAATTCTGGTATGCAAGTGGATAAAACAAGCCATGCTTTGATCTTGGTTCACTCAGAGAATTGTCTGCAGTAAGGTAATCACCTATGCTGAAACTCAGATGTTGATGTACAGATGTAAACAGACAAACTGACTCCACATGTCTTTTCTTCTTTACGGCAGGATTCAACCACTGTGACACCGGTGACTCTGACAGTTGACCCCAAAGGTTACTTCCTGTATTGGACTGACCAGAGCAAGGTGAGACACCACGGCAGGAAGGCCAAATGTTTTGAAGCCAGGATGTTTAAAGCCCCTTTCTGTCATGGTCCTGGGTCATTGACCCAGTGTTTTGAGTTTTGTTCTGTTATTGATCTTTGATTTCATCATGGTTTATCACTGTTAGTGTTTTGGTTTCTGTCTCGTCGTGTTTAATTAGGTTCAGCCGTGTCTCCCTCTTGTGTGCTGTTTCCTCGTTTCCCTCTGTGCATATATAGTGTGTGTTCTCCTGTGCTTGTCGCTGGTCCATCTGTGTTACCTCTGTGTATCATTCTGCGTGTCATCCTCCATGTCGTCGCTGCCTGTCATCCCCTGTGTTCTAGCTGTGTTTTATGGTTTCAGGTTTGTTTAGTTAGTTTTCCCAGTTTAGGTTTTTTAGTTTCTGTCCTTGCCTTCTCTGCCTCTGTTTGTACTCTCACCATGTGAAAATAAAGCTCACTCGCAGTAAGGCCAGTGCCTGCATTTGGGTCTTTCTCTTATAACTCCACACGTCTGCCGCCGCAGCCGTGACACTTTCTTTTTCATCTGAATTTCATTTGACGATGAAATTCAGAATTGTGGGCCCAAATTTAAAGCTTTGTCACAGCAGCACTAACAGTTTCCCTCATGTCTGCTTTGAAATCTGCACAGTGTTTTGTACCAACCTGAGATCAGGGCAAAACGTGTAATAGACACGCCAATGTCCATTTCACGCTTTGCCTCTCCAAAACCTGAAATGTACAAGTTGCCGCAAATTGCAGTAACATCAGAGGGAACTATTTTATTTCAAGCCAACATGAAAATAATCACGGGAAAGTGTTTAAACAGACATTATTAACACATTTACATTTATATACATATTAGCCGCCTAACTTAATCGTTTCTGCCGATTAAGGACCCTGCAATGTACTTAATACGATTTATGCTCACTACCGGCTTTGTGGCTTTAAATATATTATCTCCCCCTACTGGTAATGCAATTTCTGCATGCAGTAACACAACTTGTGCGCTTTGCCTCTCCAGAACATGAAATGGACATGGTGGCCCGGTGTGTCTATTACACATTTTGTCATGATACTGGGTTGTTTCTACACAATACAGGACCTACCTGGACTGTCTGTACATATCTGATTGGCCAGCACAGTCAATTGCTATATAGCTTATGACAGGCAGATATAAACTTACTGTTTTCCCAGCATATTCTCACAGAGCTTTTTTGTCTTTATTCTCCATTTCACTGACAGTACAGCAGCATTGTCAAGCTGAAAGCTTTCATGGCTCCTACAGGATCCAGCTTCTCCACATTTTTCACTCGTCATCTTTGTAGGTGTCAGTGCAGCACTTTCTACTACTGTCGCATTTCATTATGAGAAATGGGGTGTTTAGTTGGCTGCTGTTCATTTGCATAAATTTGAAGTTTAGGCTAGTTTATGCAAATCGGCAGCATCCAGCATGGCTTGGCACGACTGGAAACTCCCCAACAAAATGAACCGTTGTGTATCTGAAATAAAGACAGATGCAGTCTCTTGCATCATTTGCTTTCAAAAGCATTTCGATTGTAGAAAGTTAGCAAACGAACCCCAGTGGCAGTTTCAGAGAGCAGACAGAATTTAACGTTGTGACAGTGGCTTACCTGTCAGCCTCTGAATACTGTAGCTTGGCACCAAGCATTAAAAAACACACCTTTGTGGACACTAACCATAAGTGAGCAGCGAAGGATGTAAAAGCCAGACTAAGTGTAAGAATCTGCTGTGTCGTTTATGTTGTAAAATCCAAATAATTGGCAAAAGACAAAAACTGATGATGTTGCTGCTGTCTCGTTTTGTTTGGCATGAATCTGAGTACAATTCAGAAAAAATGACAGTCGACTGAGTGTGTGTCCGCAGAAACAAACTAAAATGGACATTGTGTTTTACAAACTGCATAAGGTATAATGTCTCCTCATTGATGCTTGTCAGCTGTCAGCAAAGGGCTCCCTACACATCTGGAGTTATGTATCTCAAGTAATGACAGTGGCTCAGGCTTGAACACCTGCTCTATTACCACTTCAGAGGCAGTTAAGTTATTTGAAAACACTGACCTTTTCCATTTCCATTTAACAATCCAGTACTTATTACCATAGCAGCACCATTAGAATTTGCGGCAGCCACATTCGGCATTCCCTTTGTAATTATCATGGTACACCTAGGATTATTATCAAGAGGTCACAGGCGCTCTAGGAAGCATTTAAGCACTCAGAAATCGCTTCCTTAGCTGAAAGGCAGGAGCAGAGCACAATTAGACTTAGACTTAGTTAGATGGTCTTTTTCCAGCATTGTGATGATTTTTTTTAATCTTGTTTTTTGTCTGTTTTTTCTTTCTGAGCCATTGAAGCATGATTTTTAAGTTCTTCCAGTTAGCGTCCAGTTAGATTTCTTAAAAAAGGATTTGAGGGTGTTCCTGTCTAGTTTCAACTCAAGAACTTTAGCTGAAAAGGAGATGGAAATCTAAACTGGCGCACCTGCAGTGTTGCAACTGATACCTGTGAGAATATTGCATAGTACATTGTGTTTTTCCAACATTCCAGTTGTGGCTAAATGTTTCATAATAACCAGGAACAAGGTAGTGAAATGTAAGATAATCAATGCTATCACGTTCAATGATCTTATCAAGCACTTCCTCCTAGTTTAACCTTGAGAGCATGTGCAGAATCTGCTGAAGCTTTAACAGTTTGTTCTGTTTATTTGAATGTACAGCTGCCGAGCACAGGGACTTGGAGGACTTGAACACAAGCATGAAATTTCCCCTCTGTACACGTACCTCTGAACACAAACACACGTTTGTGGATTTTGTACACGTAATCCATGATTGTACCGGTCCTGCTGTTTTTGGAGCAGAGAAAGGATCCCAGTGTATTGGTAGCCTACTGTAAATGAATCCAATATAAGTGGGAAAAGAGATGATGTTTTTAGTTCTGCAACAGTTTTACTGAACACTCAATGAGGAAAGAAAAGGGGACCACTTTTGATGTCTACCGCATTTTATGTTGTGGGTGCGTGTTGAAAGTGGGACTCTGCGGTCAGAGATAACCAGCACCGAATGTGATTCTCCACTAAAAGAACTGAGAGAAGCTCGTTGACATCAATTCATCATTGTTTCCTGTGCCTCTGTCATAAGGCGAGGATTTTGACTGACGAGGCTCTTGTGAGTGTGTGTTTATGTGTGTGGGTGTCTGCTCTGTCTCCCAGCGTTGAGAACAGTCCTGCCGCACGCATAATAACTCATATTGATACCAAGCACAGCCCAGACAAAACTCTATTAGGGCATAAAGAAAGGCACCCGCTGTATTCCTGCGTGCCCCTGTCAAGGCAGAAGTGTGCCTGCTCATGTTTATAAAGATACCTTGGTGCTTTTGCTAACATTTATTCACGACCGTATTGCACATCTGTTGAACAGACCAATTTAAACAAGCTATGATGCTCCGTCTACTTGTTGTGTGTGTGTGTGTGTGTGTGTGTGTGTGTGTGTGTGTGTGTGTGTGTGTGTGTGTGTGTGTGTGTGTGTGTGTGTGTGTTTGTGAGAGACAGTTTGTGAGAGAGAGAGAGAGAGAGTTTGCCAAGAAATGTTCTTTATAATCAGCGTAAGAAGCTGGGAGGCAGACCCAGGACAGAGTACCCAAACCTGAAGTCACACATCTCAGTGACACCGTGTGTCCATCCCAGCAGAGGTAAGACAGAGGTCTCAGACAG
>VVHJ01028700.1:3304-16584 GCA_015107715.1 Tylochromis polylepis
TTATTTTTTTTTATTGTTGTTTTTTTTTTTTAATGTCCAGACTAAAATCTCCTATTTTTCATTGCCAAACTTGTAACTAATCCAGTAGTAGAAGAAATGACCCTCTCAGGAGATATTGAGATAATAGAAGAAAACTAAAATAGCTGAGGAAACTCAGGCTTTGCTTTGCTTCCTCCCCCCCTCCTCTGTGGAGGCACTGAGTTGTGAAGCAATCCCGCTGGTGAAACTGAACTACCCAGGAGAACTACCCTGCGTTTTTGATAGAGACGGGCATGCTTTCAAAAGCGTGTCAAAAACTACCTTTGGTAGGTCCACAATACAACCAGTGGTCAAAGCAACACATTTGGCTAGGCCTTTCATTTTCCCCTGCTAAAAGGGGGATTCCCTGACCAGTTAACAGAACATGGTACAAAAATGGGCAGTCAGCACTACATCAAACTCAGGAGTGTCTCAGAGGTAGTGGCGGGTCTGGGACATTGTAGTAATGGTTCTATTATATACAAATCCTCTGTTGGTTAGTGCTTGTTTGTTATGGTTTTGGGGGAAAGAAATGCTTTTAGCTTAATCTGGCTGTCAGGGAATTATAAATTATTCTCAGTTACATTTTAAAGGGGTTTACAGCATTTCCACAAATCTTGGAACATAGATAAACACATTATATTTTTCACTGAATATAGGCAAAACCTGACAGATAAGTGAAGAAAAAAATCTCAGTCAAAACATGGCTCTCCTCACAGAGATGGCATCCAGAACACTACTGATCAAATAACATAAATATTAAATAAAAAAATAGATAAGTAGTTTTCAAAGAGAAATTTTCTTAAACAGTCAGATGACTTAGAAATATTTTACTCACAGGATTTTTTGGGATTTGCTTTATTTAGATTTTTGCCTGCAATGTGAACAAAAACAACAGTGGCAAGCCTTTTTCGATACTGAAAAGAAATAACAACAAAGTTGTCAAAAGCTGGTATTTTTTTAGTGGATTAAATGTTTTGTTGATGTAGCATTCAGTAAAATGACTTATTAAAATATTCAGAACAAGGACAATGTCCAGAGGTTTTCTAGTAAAAGTGACAGAAATGCAAATGGCTGTAATAAGATGTCCATGGATGGCAGTGTGGAGCTCTAACAAAAGCAGAGCCTGGTAAATATGCGTGCACCTTTTGTTCACAGGTGTGGTGCGTATAAAACTACCCCATGGGAGACCATTCTCAGTGTTGACATTTTCATGGGTGAAACTACAGAGAGATGAAGACAAACTCATGAATAGAAATAAGTGTTTGTATGGATTATTGTACTGAATGTGAATGGCCCTAAATGAGAGTGAAACAGAGAAAGAAAGACAAGAATGAGTGAGCATAACTGATATAGAAACATGCAATGAAAGGAAGGCAAAGAAAGACTACGTCCTAGCAGACTGTAACCTACTTACCCTCTGTTAAAAACAAAGCGCATAAGTGTTAGTACAGCCAACCTCATTAATATGCGTCAGACAGAGCAGCTCAGTTTGATCGAGGCCTGATCTCAGGTGACAGTATTGTTGTTTTCTGCCAATCAACTAAGCTTTTCTAGTTCGTTACACCTTTTTTATGTCATTCATTTTGGATCCATTGTAATGTGTTAGATATAAATGTTCACTGAACATGTAGCACACAAAGAAAATATGAAGATAAACAACCTGAGAGAATCTAAGGAATTAAAGGCAATCAGACCCTGTTTGTTAAAAAAATTTTTTTTTTAAAAACTTGCTCATTCTCAGCACAATAAGTAATGACTGCATATAAATGCATGAAATACTTGAATCAAGAAAATTATCAAATCATCATTTTAAATTTAATGGCAGCAACACATCTCAAAAAAGTTTAGACAGAGCCATGTTTACCACTGTGTAGCATCCCCTCTCCTTTTAACAACAGTCTAGGATTTTAGCTGCTCAGCCATCATGGGTCCTCTGTCATATTTCTCATTTCACGATTGTATTATTGTAGGATCTGTACCTCACAACATAAAGTGCCTTGAGGTAACTGTAGTTGTGATTTGGTGCCATGTAAATAAAGCTGAATTGAAAAGTAATGCATGAAAAATTTTCAATTGGTGAAAGGTCTGAATTACAGGCAGGCCAGTTCAGTACCTGGACTTGTTCACTATGCAGGGATGCTGTTGTAATAAATGTAGTACTGCATTTAGCCTTGTCTTGCTGAAATATGCAAAGCCTTCTTTGAAAAACATTTTGTCTGGATGTGAGTGTATGTTGCTCTAAATCCTATGTATGCCTTTCAGCATTGATGGTATATTTCCTAATGTGCACAGTTTTTCCAGATTGGTGAATATCTGCCCATCTTTTCTTCAGAGAAACTCTACCTCTCTGAGATGCTCTTTCCATACACAGTCTGACCTGTTGTCAGTTAATCTTATCAATTATCAAAATGTTCCTTATTAGCTAATATTTTTTCCTAAATAAAATCTTTTATATTTGTGAATAAATTAAATTTTATTGAATAAATAGATTTATAAGATTTGCAAATCATTACATTCTGTTATATTTACATTTTAGCTGGATGATTAGAGGCATTTGAGATGTGGGCATACAGAAAGACACTGAGGATACCTTGGACAGCCAATTGTATGAACAAAAAAAGAGAAATTGTCAATACCATCAGGAATATGAAACTAAAATTCTTTGGTCATACAGTGTGCGACAACAAATCCCATCTGCTGCAAATAATACGTAAAGGGAAAAATCATTGAAGATGTGGCCTCAGGCATAGAAGAATATCCTTGCTTATAAATTTAGGCCAGTGGTTTGGACTGAACACACTGTTCATAAAGGCAATCGATAATAAACGCATCATGCTACTGATAACCAGTGTTCGTCTAGGAAAGGCACTTGATTAAGTTTAGTAAACTGACATTCACTATTCTGTGGTTCACCAATCTTGTTTGTACCATTGACTTGTTTATGCTTTTATCATCCTGTAACGAACACAAGATTCATTAATGTACTCTTACCAGACAAATTTAAATGCCAGCTGCTTACAGCAACTGAGAATAATAGTTTAATCTTAGCTCTTTTAAATAGAACAAATATGCGCTGTTTCATTGGCTCACATGTCTAAAGACGCAGTAGTAGTTATTTATATTTTAATGAATGAAGAAATCACTCACAACATCACTGACGTGTAGTCAGTGATTTCAACATTTTATTTCTCTACAAATGGTCATAAATAGGTAGCAAATTTGCAGATATTTGACATAGAAGTAGAAGCATTGCAGACATGACAAGAGTCAAGGCACCTTTTTCTCAAGTTCCTTTATTTATTTATTTGTTGTGAATGTAATCCATCTACATCTGCCAATACAAGGACAAGTTTATTTTTGTCACTGAGTAAATCTTAACAAGTTCAGCTACTCGAGGAAAATATGTTCCCAGCAACAAACATATTTCTAATTACTTGCATTCGAGCGTGTAAAAGAGAGAGAGAAAGAAAAGGGGAAGAGAGAAAGACCTTGTGTGCGTTAATCTGCGTATCTGCGAAAATGTGTGGGTTAGAGCTTATTTATGTCATGGTATATCTTTCCGGATATTTGAGCATTAGATGTGTCGCGTATACAGCAGTGACCTGTGATAAAACAGCAGACTGCAGAGTGCCATGGGAATTACAGCAGTGTAGCATGGTCGATTGCACCTGTTACCCAAGTGTTGCAAGTGAATGGTAAATTCCGTAGGATGGTTCTCACTTAAGATGAATTGTTTACCAAATATGTCTGTGTGAACTAGAAAGGCACACAGAGTCCACAAGCCCCTTAGCCTACAAATCTGGTAATATCCCTCTCAAATACTAGTGACAAGGGACCAGACGCACATTTATGTTAAGACAGGTAAGTGGTAAGATTTTTGTCATGGAGCAAGTGAGAACAGAGACCTGTACTACAAAGCAAGATTTAGGACTTAGCGAGGTGACCTCAGGTTAAACCTTGGATTATCAGTGTTTTGAAAGAGTTTCACTTCTTACCAAGTAACTTATGGGGCACACCTATGTTTAAGATTGTTCACGCATAGTAAGAGGGTCTGGGGTGTCTGATCTTTTCAGGGATCATCTAAAGCCTTTATCTTTTCATGATTCTTTCAGTGAAAATTTATATTCACAGCTAGATAGATTTACTGTCACTCAACATGTTACAAACATGAAAGAATGAAATTTGTTTCCCAGGCCAGCATTACAGGATTTAGCATGTAATATATGTTTAACCTATCTTTAGTTTCATTAGAAAAAGAAAATTTAAAAAAATTGCTCTTCATTTGTTATATACATTCATGTATTTGACATGTTTACATGTGCATATCCTGCAAATATTCCTAGAGCTAGATTAGGAAACCCTGGATCAACTTGATAACCAACAGTTTGTGAGTACTTGACCCAGTTACAATTCTGTGTATAAGTGAAGCTAGAAAAGGACAAGATATTGTGGGTTTGCAACAGTAAATATATTTCTTGGTACAGGCAACAGAAAAAGTATTATTTATGTGTCTAAACGTTTATAAAGGTCATGCCTAGCAAGGTTTACCATAATTCAAAATCAGAAAGGGAAAAACAAGGAAGTGAAAATAAAGCACCTCCATTTAAATATATTCCTAAATGTATTATAACACACTATGTTAAACTTCAGACAAGGGATTAAACAGGCATCCAACATATTATCCTTGTCCTGAGTTGGCCTCTTTACTTAATGTGGAGTGGTGTATAACAGCTGCATTAGATAAATCTAAGGCTCTTTTATTTTTTCCCTGAAAGACTCATTCCATTCAAATCCAATATCAAAGGCTTGTTCATAAAATGTTAAGGATGTGTCTAGTAATTC
This sequence comes from Tylochromis polylepis, assembly GCA_015107715.1. Classification (NCBI taxonomy): domain Eukaryota; kingdom Metazoa; phylum Chordata; class Actinopteri; order Cichliformes; family Cichlidae; genus Tylochromis; species Tylochromis polylepis. Next base: position 8,168 of record VVHJ01028700.1, read on the forward strand.
TAGTGATCTTTTTCAAATCTATTTTTAGAAATATGGGACTACATTTGTGCAATAATTGTATCATCAAGACCAGCAGTCTTCTTGTGTTCAGAAGAACTTGAAAAATGTCATATTCAGACCTTTTTTTGTTGTTTTTGAAGAGGATGACAGGCAGAGTTTTCCTAATCTACCAAAGCAAAAAACAAACTCTCTCCTTTGCAGTCATCCTATGACTCCTACCTTGTATCTGCAGTTGGCTATTCTCTCTGGAAGTAAGCTTAACTGTGTTACTGTGTCTACTTAAATGTCATTTTGATGGACCTATCTGTGTCTTAGGTTGCCAAACTTAGTTGCCAGCAGCCTTTTCTGTTGTTTACATAGACACATCGTTGATAAACAGCACTGTGCACGAATCTTGATGTCGTCTAAGGAGCTTGGAAAGAAAAGCGTCTGGACTTCTTCAAGTTTCTTGAAGATGTTTCTAAGAGCAAATTTGCTCTTAGAACTGAAAAAGCTTCTCGGATGAGAGGTGAAACGTCTTCTAGAAACTTAAAGAAGTCCAGACGCTTTTCTTTCCAAACTCCTTAGACTACGATGACCTGGATGACTGAGAACCTTCACTGACATATGAACCTTTATGTCAGTTTTAATGTCAAACTGGTGAGGGAGCAGGAGGAAGACTAATGACAATATATTACCTGTATTTGAGTCTTATAGCGGCATCATTTAAAGAGGATAACATATACCTTACAAGAACACACAGAAGATCTACATTAGACTAGAAAGGGAGCCCACTATTATCCTGCCATCTCTTCTCAATCAGCAGCTGGCGGAGATGCTTTTGGACGACTGAAACACAGAGTAGAGACTCTTGGGGTTCCTATCTTTGAACCAGGTCATGAATAGACACACTGCCTCAGGAAACCTACCATCTACTGAAAGAGTCAGGAGATGAGCTGAGAAATCAAGAATCTGAATCAAAATAAGCATGGTATAATAAATACAGTCAATATTTAGTATTTATTATCATCTGGAGAAAAGCCCTGTGAAAGAGAGATGTGCATACATAACACTTTACAAATTCCCAGTCATCTGAACAAGGTAGAAGGAAAATATTAAATAAAACTGGAGGGTAAAGACAAATAAACTACAGCCCATAAACAATACCATGGAAGGACAACAGAACAGCCTCTACAACTAAAATTTTGCCCATTGAAAAGGGCATCTGACACAATTTATGACCAAGAAAGCGGTATCTAGAAAATTTCTTTTGAAAAAAATCTAACATTCAGGGAAAAGACGGGGCTACAAGTTCAACATCCACCTAAATAATGAAAACATTTTTCAAAACACACACAAGTAAACTATTCACCCTAACTTTCTGCCCAAATCTAAGCTCTGTGTTTACTCAATGTCTCTGTATTACTCACTTTAGCTTGATACCTTCAAAGCCGACAGTCCAGTTTTGAAACCCAAGAGAGAAGATGCCCTACAGACCTGCCAGAACAAACACCTGGAGAAAATGTGTTATCCACAAAACTTAAAACACCAACCTCAGCACAACTCCCAGAACACTACAACCTTCCCATATAAGGTTAATTGCATAACAGAAGGGACTCCCCAAAACAAGTTATGAATTATGCATGAGAATAAAACCTTACCTGTCACCAGCCCACTAACAATTAGTTGATCTGGAAAGGTACAAATTATGGTCTTCATAGGGATCCACAAATATAAAAGAAACACTATACTTAATCAAACTTTACGAAGTTAAATGAGCGTAGTTTTCCTTTTACCGCATAATCTACTATGACAAATATCAGAGCATGTTCCAGTAGTAGTAATCAGAATAATTACCCAAGAAGGCTATGTTTTGCTCCCTAGCAAGGTAGAGCAATACCTGGAGTACAATGCATTGTCTGTATTTTTGTTTGGGTTTTTTTCACTTAAAAATACTACTGTAGCATGTTCTTGAGTCTAGTCAGTAACCTATACTACAGCGGTGGTACAGATTAGGAACTCTGTATTTTTACTGCTGTTTAGATGGATAGTAGAGTGGATTAAAGTGAACTTGAAAGCAGTTTACAGCTGAAAATTGTAATAATTCGGGTTTCGTGACTTTCTGCTTCAAATAAACATCATTCAACATAAAAAAGGGAATGAGCCCCAATACATAACTACGGACACAGAGGGTGCAATAAAGAATGCAGTCATAATGCCAGTTTATCAAGAATGAACAAATATGTATTAAACTTAAACACACCATATTTGCTTATGTTAAGTCAATACCGGTGGTGCAAATCAATTTGTGTGGATGCACTGGCAAATATGAAGTGTACTTAGTAAATGTAGAGCAGCAATACAAAAAAATAAAGCAAACAAAAAGGAGGCAAGTGGCATGCAGACAGGTCAAATAAGAAGAACAGATTGGGATAAAAACAGCTTACATATTTTCTATAACTATCTCTGGTAAACAATTATCAACATAAAAGGTGAGCACTGTGTTACATAGCTGCTGTTTTCAGAGTGCATGTTGTTGTTCAGCAGTCTTGTTTTGTCTTGTGAATAATCAGATAATGTCAAGATATTTTATTGAGTTCTATTGTTGTTAATCCTCTGCGGTTTCTTTCTGTCCTCTGCTGCTTCGCTGAGCTGCTTACAAGTCAGCGGAGTATAAGAAGGAACACACTCCCACGGCCAGACGTCAGTACACGCTCCCTCAGACCTCCACAACCCCCACACAAAGCTACATCCTATGCATCTTGTACACACACATAAATATTACTTACAGTCTTTACAGATTGCGCAGCAGGTGAGATTTACATTTATTTGAGGCTGGTGCTGCTGATGTTCCCAATTTCTCTCTGTCACCCTCAACCACACACTCATACATTCACTCACTCTCCTGCACACACATATACACAGTGTGGTCCATCAGATGGCTTGCATGAATGATGATCTATCACAGCTACAGATATTGAATCAAGGTGTTATCTCATGAATCCCTGAGGTGTTTCTGTTTGTTTATAGGCAGACTCAGGTCTAATAATACATGGCCCCTGCAGCAGCATTATTAATAGACAATCTGGATGAATATTAGTGGTGTTCAATCATTGACAATGGCCAGAGGCCAGAGAAATCTGGATTCTCATTTTTCTTTTTAGCTGAACATAAATACACAATAAGATTATATAAAAATGAATTATCTTAGCTTATCAGAAATAAAAACCCAAACTTCTTGCTTCTAAGTCTTTCTATATTTGTCTTTTTATCCACACATCTGCGCAATTCTGACAATGAACAGATGGAAGAGTCACATAAACTTGCAGAAAAGGATCCAGAACACATCAATTTTCCAAGACAAAAAAATATGCTATTTCTCTGCAGCGTGCCATTGGATAAATACAATCAACCCCAAGAAGCTCTAAACAGCTGTAGGAGGAAGACAATGAAATATCTTGGTAAATGGGGATGTACTTAGGCAAGAAAATGATGCTTGTGAAATCATCCACTGATGCCTCCCGCTGTGGATACAAAGTTGCGGGAAAATGGTCAATTAGCAGATAAATCAGCTATCTAAATATTAACAAAGAAAATCTACCAAGGAATTCCCAACATCACCAACTCTATTTAAATTGGGTGTCTTTCTAACTTTGATGTTAAAGTAAAGAGAGAAAGTTAAGGACAGGAATGTCACTGAGGATCAATAAGGGATGCGTCACCACAGATGTTTCACTGCATTAGCAATCCACAAGGCTCAACAAGATATTCTGACATCCCAGAAGGCCTTCCTACCCACCCTCTTTGTAAATGTGCTCTGAACATTGAATAGAACTATACTCAGCCACACAAGGGATTTTGAAAATGAAAATTACAGTTAAACTCCTTGAAGTCAAAGTGATTCATGAGTATCAAGTCACTTTAAATTTTCATGTGGAAACACTCCAATAAGAAAAATCCTGGAAGAACTCAAGAACACTCATGATGATAAAAGAAAAAAAGGAAAATCAACTTACTCTGTTAACATACACAATTTCCAACATATGTTAAGCATGAGGCTTACAGCTGATGCAGATTTAATTAATTTTCACTATAGTTGAAATGGCTCATTTATTAATTTGGTAAACAGCAGTTAGTTATTTTAATTAGCTCAATGTCTGGGTCAAGAAAAAAGCAGCATGATATATGCCCAGCTGTGTTTTAAGTTAACTGCTAACATGCTGAATGCTGAGCATAATCTTTAAGACTATGCTCACCATTTTAATTTATTATGCTTATATATACTAATGATTGCAAGACAAATATTAAGTAAAGTTAATGAGTATAAGTAGTGGGCGAGTTACAAATCTAAGATATGATCTGGGTTGTCTTATTCTTATTCTGTGTGCTTCACCTTGTTATTGCCCTGTTTGTCTCTCTCTGCATGTCTGTCTGTCTAAGCATGGTGCCAAGTTCCTGTCTCTCTGGCCAATCATCTGGTATACCTAACCAGCACATCTACTCATTAGGACCCAGCAGTGTTTATACCCTGGTCCTTGACAATTGTCTGACAATTTGTTCAGTACTTTTTCTGGCACCAGCACCACAGCCGTGTTAGACTTGCGTCTTCTTTGTTGTTTTTTGAACTCTGAATAATGCTTGTTTTTGTGTTCCACTGAGCACCCACCAGTCGGCCTTTGCTCTTTGCTTCCTTCACTCACCACAGCTCTGTTCTTTAGCCAATCTTCCCAATGCTCTTCAGCCACTCACCTGCACCAGCTAGCTTCCATTATCTCAGAACACAGGTCCAACCAATAAACCATGTTTTACTGTGATCTTTTCAGTTCTTTTCAGAAATATGATTTATGTTTCACTTTTCTTCAGTTCCTAACTATTTGGCCCTCCTGATGACTTTGAAAATTATTACAATTTCCCCTGAAGAGTTTTGGGAGTTTGTTGATAGTCACAGCTATCAACAAAACACACACAAGAAGCTTTTCATGTATTCGTTCACCACTTGTTTTGACTACTCGGTTGCATGCTGCATGTAGAAGTACACCTGGCACATGTCATATTGGACCAACCTTTGATCTTGTATCCCAAATCAGTGTGCACAGTAGTGGTCAGGGGTAGGGGAGGACAGCCGGAGGCGATCCTGCTAGCTACTCTCTTCTCTGGCCAACTTGCAATGTCAAGTCTATAAAAAAAAGGTCCTGGTAAAAGCTAACATTGTGAGAACCAGAGGCATTTTTCTGAATTACAGCCCAGTGAAATACAGTAACTTTAGGAGAGAACTGAGATAAAACTGAGAAATGGTATCTAACAAGAGATTTCACTGACTGGGTAAAAAATGTCAAGCAAATTAAATATCAGTTTCTATCAAATGCCTCACACTTAAACTGATGTACAGTAAAGATAAGAACAAACAGACGAGAAAGCACTGATTGGCAGATATCCACAGAGGAATACAAAAGGATAAATCGATCAGCTTGTCCTCATTTTCCTCTACACAGGAATAAACAAGCAATCTTCTTTGTTCTCTTTTGCTGTCTGTATCCGTGTGTTGAAAGACTCCAGGGTTCAGATGCCTAAAAATCAGGCGATTCATGGCTAAATTCCTCTGTAGGTATATGGACTCAAATGTATGTATATGAAATGAATATGAAGTGAACAGCCTTCAACTTGCAATTTCATATTAATACCTGAGAGCAGTAGTTGGAAGTAATGAAGTACAAATACTTCACTACTGTACTTAAGTAGAATTCTTAGTTATCTGTACTTTGACTATTTATTTTTCTTAAAACTTTTTACTTTTACTCCACAAAGTTTTATACAAATACCTCTACTTTCTACACCTTACATTTTCAAACAGCCTTGTTCCTTTAGGTTTAAGGTATTTCAGGGAAATTGCTGATTATTTTGCATCACTGTGTGCTTTCAAGCATCAAAGCAATTCAAACCTAAATGGAAAGAGAACAATATCACACAAGACAATCTCGGTGTATCCATCGCCGGTGCTTATCACACACAAATTGTTAAAAGAGGGAAAAGAAATAATTTATGCATCATTTGTTGTACTATACCAAGTAGTTAAAGTGAGTCGTAATTTTGACATCTCCATCAAAAAGTCATGCTTGTGGTATTTCAGCATCTAGCTAGTACTACAGAAGAGGAGTGAAAGTTTTTTGTTTGTTTGGGTTTTTTTCCCTCAAGTGGCAGTTAATTTGAAATGCAATGTTTCAAACAGCTCAAAAAAACATCAGCAAATGCACAAACTGCTTCATTGCACTTTATCACACAGTTTGTCTGCAAGCTAATGATATTGCTGCTGAATTTCTCAGGGAGAGAAAAGAATGAGCGATAACTTCAAACTCAGAGATGGAGAAAGCTGTTTGAAAAACAGGGCACCAGTTGCTTAGGTTAGGTTTTTATATTGTGAAACGTCCTGCAAGTATACTAACCTTGTGTTATTCTAAGGTTGCATGAAATTACTGGTTAGTTTACACTGGTTAGTTTGCAGCACTCTGGTGAAGTTTACAGTTATATAAGATGTTGGATTGGTGCAGACCGGCTATGGTGCTCATGGCCAGTGTTAGGTAACATCAAGTATACACCACATTTCTGACATCAATTTATATTTAAACTAATGATGCTTATTAGATCCACTCACTGAATTCCCCCTTTATCCATTATAATTAATATTGTTTGGGGGGAGGGAACCGCCATGATAGCGTATGTAATATATGCTTATAGCCTGTTGAATTCAAATCCACAAAGAGCAGCAGCACAGGTCAACTGATCACATCCTGTACCCAAATCTACTGGAGCTCACAGAAGAAGTCGTTGTGATTTATTTCTAAGTGATTCCTCACACTCCACCTGATCTTCCCAATATGGCGTTTAGATGAGCGGCTAACAGTAAACAGCAAATAGAGCTACTTTTTAAAATTGCCCTTTGTTTTTATCTGCTCATGTTCTACTTAACGGATGTTCAAGCTGAGTACATTCATTACAGTTTAAATTGAAATAGTATTTCCTTTCCACTGTATTAAAGTTATTTTTATACTATATTAATGACATTATATTCAGTTAATCTGGATAGTAAATAGCTCATAGAAATGTCATTTAAAAGGAAGGTTACTTTTTTCTTTTTTACTTTGTGTATTTCAGATCCTGTACTTATTCACTCGTACTTGAATCAGTACTTACACACATACTTGTACTTCTAGGTACGTGATGAATGTGTGTTCTTTTTTGGTACCTCTGCCTTAGAATGCTTTAGCTATCATCAGATGTGTCAATCACAAGAGCAGAAGAGTACCATCCCTAACAATCAGTAACACAACAGCTGTCATATATGTCACAAATTTCATGACCAGAATTCAGAGCTGTGGTTCATCTATAAATTTGAATTTATTCACAGTGCTCATACTGAAAAAGGCTTTAAAAGACAAACATTTTTTCATGTACATTTTAGACACTGGCATGCAGATTTCAATAATAATAACAACAACAACAACAACAACATTGCTTTACTATGAACACCGTGTGTATAATTCCCACCACATCATGTCAGCTGCATCTGCCTTTTCTTTTACAAATGCCGGTTTATTTGTACAGAATCACTTATGCACGCCTTTTGTGTGTATAAATACACTGAGCCCTGAGAGTTATAAACAGATTGACAGGCAAAAGCAAAACCCGAAAAAGTCACTTCAGTGTTTTGTTTTTAAGGCACTAATTATGGTGGCATAACATTCGCTTTGTTAACTGATTAATGTGAATGATCTGCGAGACGCTTTTGTGTTTACACTTCTATGTGAAGTCTAAAACAAAAAAAAACCAGGTTGAACATACTGGGCCACACTTTTGTTCAAATACAATATGATTGCACACCTACAACAAAGAAAACTAGAGATAAAGTTGGACATCAGCACAAACAGAGGAAAACCAAGAGTTCTTTTGAATTGCTTCATTAGTGTTACTGTTCAAGATTCTGGGTTTTCTTCAGTGATGTTTATCTGTGTATGTATTTGTTTGAAAAAAAGAGGCTGCAGTTCACAGAAAACAGTGATATACACTCAACAAAAATATAAACGCAACACCTTTGTTTCTGCTCCGATTTTCCATGAGATGGACTTAAAGATCTAAAATTCATTCCAGATACACAATATTACCATTTCTCTCAAACATTGTTCACAAATCAGTCTAAATGTGTGATAGTGAGCACTTCTGCTTTGCTGAGATAATCCATCCCACCTCACAGGTGTGCCACATCAAGATGCTGATCTGACATCATGAGTAGTGCACCGGTGTACCTTATACTGCCCACAATAAAAGGCCACCCTGGAATGTGCAGTTTTGTCTCACAGCAAAATGCCACAGATGCCACAAGCATTGAGGGAGCGTGCAATTGGCATGCTGACAGCAGGAATGTCAACCAGATCTGTTGCTCGTGC
>VVHJ01028721.1:17922-48378 GCA_015107715.1 Tylochromis polylepis
TCAAACACTTGAGAACACGCCAGTCCATCTGGACACTGGTTGCCTCTGCCTCACACACAGAGCAGTTGTGCGCTGTTGTGCAGGTTCCTGTGGGTCTCTCACGGCTCACTGGGAGGGGATGCTAAAGCTTCATTTTGGCCTCGTAAAACTTAGAACAAAATCAACTGGTTGGGATTTCTTTGAAGTATAGAAATATTACCTAAAGAAGCTCAGGGATGGATTTTTAGTCCTCCACACACATCCTCCCTTTCTTTTTGGGAAGCCATTTTTAACAGACACAGTGACAGAAGGCTGTCCACTATTTTTACCTGAAAAGGCCCATATGGAGGTGCAGCCTGGTGACAGAGATCAGACTTTAATCAATCGGGCCATCTCTTAAGCACATAGTTTCCCCCCATTATCTCAACTGAATTTTGTTTTCAAAGAAGTGTGAAGCGTCTGAGCAGAACGTGTCTTATCTTCTGGGTCATTTACCTATCTTGTCTCAAACACTTGTCAGTCCACCTGTGTGAAAACGTGCCAAGTATGAAGCATGCTGGCTGTTTGCCACAGCGTTTTAATGCCACGTCGTGCTGTCCTCTTGTTAAGCATGTCTCACTGCATAGCATTACAACCAGTCACCACACCTCACAGGCTGTTCCCATGTCTGCTGTTTAATTCAGCAAAACAAATCTGGCTGATATCATATCATCACTGATTTCAAGTGTCACTTGATCGCCAAAGAAGCAGGCAAACTAATAAAGGAGCAACAAAAATGTATTTTTTTAGTTCTCTAAAAAAGGAAAAAATGTGGCTCAGAGAAGTTGAATTTAATAATTGTGAGACACTTGAGGTTAAAATTTTCCTTTTTGGAAATAATTGTCTGTTTCCATTAAACATCTCACCAACTCAACAACTCACTTCTAAAGCTTGCCAATTAACAAGTTCATTTTTCAAGTATTATTTCAACTATTATTTATGGCACATAATGACTACTGCATAATTGTAGGCGCAAATGTTTAATCTTTGAATAAAGTCAGGTTTTAGGGAAACGGGTTTCCCCTGTTTCCAGTCTTTTGTGCTAAGCTAAGCTAACTGCCTCCTGGCAGTGGCTCCTAATTTGACATTAACAGCTCGTCAGCTGTGTGAGTCTTCTCATATACATTGTGGTAAAAAAGCATATCTTATAAAATGTTTCACAATGAGGGATAAAATAAATCAGAGGAATGATGTCAAAGGTCAGCGCACACACTTAACACCTCCCACACTTGGAATTCAACTGCCTGACGTATAAAAAAACAAAAACTAACATAACAACTGTAAAGCCTTCCGGACATGAAAAGGATTGTGCGTGCATCTGGTGAAAATAATAAACACAAGAAACTAAAAATATAGAAGTCTACGGTCCTGGCTTTGTTTGGAGTGAGGCGTGGTGTTCAGTAGTAGCTAACCGATCAGGTCCTACATGTAGAGCAGCATACCTGCATCTCTCACCCCCCGTGGTTAAACCTTAATACCTGGGAACAGCCTCATCTGTTAATGTGCAATGTGCAGTGCTTTATTGCCAAACACCATCTCTACAGTTTTCCTTTTCTGAAACACATATCACACCTCTGCATTCCCCCCTCTCCCCCGAAAAAAGAAACCCTATGTCATTTTGTCTGCTCTTGCTGTTTACGCTCTAACTTCAACCACTTCATAATGCAGCCCATGTGTGATTTCCCAAAACCTACCTTGGAATTTTTTAAAAGAATTTGAGGTGGAATTTTCAGTTAATTAAAAAATTCTCTCCAGTAGGTTCAGTAAAATGGTGTGTATTTGTATTATTTTTAGTATTTTTAAGTATATAGTAGAACAAAAGTGTAAGAACTGGAGGTCCCAAAGGAAAGGAGGTTTTGGAGGTTTCTTCCTGTTAAAAGGGAGTTTTTCCTTCCCACTGTCGCCAAAGTGCTTGCTCATAGGGGGTCATATGATTGTTGGGTTTTCTCTTTATCTATTATTGTACGATCTACTGTACAAATATTAAGTGCCTTGAGGCAACTATTGTTGTGATTTGGCACTATATAAATAAAATTGAATTGAATTGAAAGAAGAAACAAATTATACTTTAAGTATTTTTTAAATAATGACTACTTTAGGGGTAATGCAGAAGAAAGGACAAGGGTACAATTTCATAGAGTATCATAACTGTCCATTCTCATAATATATTTAGACATGATTTTGCGGTACTGGCTGTAGTACACTTCAGTTAATGTGTGAAACTAGCCTCTAAAGGGAGGTGCTCTGGCATGCTCTCATTCAGAAGTGACAAACCTGAAGACATACGCTTTAAAGGTTTGTGAAGTCATGTCCCAACCTAAAGGACAAAAATAAGCTAAATGGAAAAAAGCAACCAGAACACCACCATGTTGCCAGAAAACATGGTTAAAATAGACTCTCAGCTGATGTTTAATAAAGAAATTTATTTTTACTGTGAAGTTAAAATGGTAAAATAATTAATGAATTAATTTGATAATATAATATAAATGCTGTTCTATTTAACTAATACTGAAAACAAACTGTTTACTTCGTCCTTTAGTTATTAATTAATAATTAATAGATTATCATTGTGCAGAAAAAACTGAGAAGTACTGTTGAAATTGCACATTCTTTTCTTACACTAAAATGCTTTAAATGTGTAGTTAAACATCTTTACACTGACTGAAAGGGGGGTTTCACTAGTTCAGCCCACGTAAGCTCAAAGTGAACCACATGAGGCCCACAATGTAAAATGAGTTTGACTTCCCTTCTTTATATTATAGCCTGCAACCCTAATAATACTGTGTAACATAAGAAGTCCTATAATTTATTTCTTCTTTCTGTTGAGACCTCCAGTTGTTCTGTTGTATCCACTGGTAAGTATTTTAGCTACTTAGTCTGGGCAATCATATCATAAGTTGCAGGCAGCATAACGAAGTGTTATCATTTGCTTACATTTATAAAAAAAAAAGATGGCTATGTTTCCAATGCTGTGTTTAATGAATGTGACAAAAACATCACTATAAATTAGTATAAAAGTGTTTTGTTTGTTTTTTAAAAAAAAAAACTTTACAGATAAAAATGTAATGATCGCTGGCATCTGACATCTCTACAGGAAAGAGAAGCGGTTTGTGGAGAGACGCTGGAAAGATGTGCGAGTGGGGGATTTTGTGAAGGTGGTTTGCAATGAGATCATCCCTGCAGACCTCCTCCTGCTTTACACATCAGACCCCAACGGTGTGTGTCACATAGAGACAGCCAACCTGGATGGAGAGACCAACCTGAAGCAGAGGACAGCTGTGTCTGGAGTCTGCAACACGGTGAGAGTTAAATTTGCCTCCCAGTTTTTGTTTGTTTCCTCTTTCCTTCTTTCTCTGCATGACTGAAACGGAATACATTCTGAAAACAGTCGTGTCATGTCTGGATGTTACTTAAAGTGCAAATCATTACAGCGTGTCAAAGTGAGTGAAGACATACCTGCTGGATTACATAGCTTTAACACATGTATTTGGAGGGGGATTGTCATTCCTGGCTGCAGGAGTCATCTTGAAGTACAGGTTAAGCTGCATTTAAAAAGTTTCCATTTGTAATGATTTTTCCTTCTCCCTCCCTTTTTCCCAGCATCCAGAATTTGAGCCTGAAAGCTTCAATGGCAGCGTGGTGTGTGAAAAGCCCAACAACAACCTGAATCATTTCAAGTGTTACGTGTGGGTATCAAATACACAGACAACATGAACCCCTCCCCGCACCCCCAATTTCTATTAGCCTTTCAAAGCAGCCAAGCAAAACTAATTCCAGCCCCCTTGCTGGACTTTCTGATTCAACCAGAGGCATTATTGGGGCTGTAATAGACTAGAATCGATTTTCTCAGGCACCACTGCTTTTACAGGTGGTCTGCCTATGCAGGCCAGCTATAGACATAAAGCAGGAGAATTGCTAATGGGGAAATATATAAGCAGTAATGAATATCTAACGAGATCTGACAGTATAAAGGAGGCTTCTCACTTTCTCCTGCTGCAGAGAGAAACCCGATAAGCAGAAGGTGGGAGCTGGAATTGAAAGTCTGCTGCTGCGAGGCTGCACAGTGAGAAACACGGACCATGCTGTTGGCTTTGTGGTATATGCAGGTATATTCTCCATTTTCTCAGCTGGTTCGCTGTTTTAACCTTGAGCTTTTAATGTTTGTTCCCACCATGATTCTTGAAATACTGAGATCACAAGAAGACACTTTTCACAAACTACAAGTGTAACTCTACAAAATTACTATTTAAAAATGTCGCATTTTAAATACATTTATTCATTATATTTCTTTTTATTATTCTTTACTGTCAGAAAACTAATTATGGTGCAGTATAATGAACGACGAAGCCAGCTGCTCTGTGAGACTTATATAATCATACTCATAATCACAGAATGTATGAAAAAGACAGAAGTAGCCATCATGCCTTCACCCACTGGTCAGTCTAACATCTAACATCTAATAGCTTGGGTTTTTGGAGTCAGAAGTGAACAAATTTAGACCAGAGGGTAGAGTGCTAATTTCTTAGTTAATGCTAACAATTGATGAGGTTTATTAGAAAAAGCACAAAAAGAAAAAAAAAACACAGGAAACAACAAGCCATAGGAACTAGAAACCTGGATGCCTTAAGGGGTGTGCAAACAGGCAAGTGGGTGGGTCCTGACCAAAGTGACCACCAAGAGAAAGGTGTGCTGTTGAATGACATATAACAGAATGGCAAACACATTATAGGGTTACCCAGGAAACCATAGACTGGCATCCACTAGCGACTGATGGTCAGCCACAAAGGGACGGAGAAAGTGATCACTTCCTGCGTGGACGTACCTTTATGCAAGAAAAACATGGTGAACAGCAAAAGATCTGACAAAGAGGAGGACAGGACTATCTATACACAGTGGGCTGGTTGGGGAAGTGGAGACAGGTGGGGAAACAGAGAGGAAGGAAAGCTAAAAACAAAACTAGTTAACATAATAAAACAGGAAATAAACAACAACCACAAATGAAACCAGCAGATGCTGAAGGGAGGAGCAGATGGTGAAATAATGAGGGACCTAAACACAAATAACAAACTCAAAATAGGAGCGAGTAAAAAACAAACAAGGGTTTAGAACCAACCCTCGAACAGCCGATCATCTTCACAGGTATTCATACTTTAAATACACTAGAAAAGGTCAAAATACTGGAATGTAAATTAAATCAAAACAGAAACTCTACCTAACAAAAATCAAGAACAAAAATGAAGTCAAAATTCTGTGACCAAAGCCTGACACCATGACAGCAAGGGCACAAAGCAAAAACACAGATACCTGCTTATTTTTTCACATATCGAAGTCCAGATCATGGGAGCAGCAATCTAAACAGAGACGTCTAGACCTCGCTCTTTACACCAGGTCTTCTGGAGGGACACTGAGGCATTGCCAAGCCAGCTAAGGGCTATAACCAGTCCAGATTGTCTAGGTCTCGCCTACCTTGTGGTCCCTGTAGGACATGCCCAAAACACTTCACCTAGGTGGTGTCTAGGAGCCATCATGGTCAGATACTCAAACCACCTCATGTGGCTCCTTTAACTGTGGAGGAATTTAGTGTCTACCCTGAGTTCCTCTTAAATTACCATGCTCCTCACGCTGTCTGTAAGAGAGAGCCCTGTTACCACTTTCACCAGCAACATTATTCTTTCTGTCGCTACTGGTAACCTCATGACCACAGATGAAGATGGGAACGTACTGGTACATCAATCTTCATAGTGACAAACTGGTACACCATCCCTCAAGGAACTCCAAGTATCAGATCAGATTTAAGAGTTTTTGCTTTTTTTAGTGAGCACAGCCTAATTTCGTTGTGATGCTGTGACAGTGGCACAACGACAGTAAAGTCTCTTATGTATTATGCATGTCTTAACGCGTGATACCGATTTTCACTCACCATGTGGGGTGTGGAATAAAAACCTTCTCCTCCTATCTTTAAGGCCATGAAACCAAGTCCATGCTCAACAACAGCGGGCCAAGATACAAGCGCAGCAAACTCGAGCGGAGGCTGAACATAGACGTCTTCTTCTGCGTCATTCTCCTCTTCACCATGTGTCTTATCGGAGCACTAGGTCAGTAATGAATTACATCTCTTAACCGTAAAATCGCTACACAGAATGATTCATGTTTGATGGCTTTACATTTACGAGGGGACATTAACTTCCAATTAAAAAAAAAAAAAAAATGGGCACAAGCCCAAGCTCATATCAAGACAGAAGATAGAGGAAGGTATGCTGCTAAAAATAACTTTCCTCCATGTTCTGCTGTCAGTGACTAATCCTGCCGTCCTCCTGTATGCAGGTCACTACTTATGGCTTTATGCTATGCCTGTTGCTCCCCCTTACCTGGTGCCCCCCACCAGCGGTCAGCTGGACAGCCCCAGTCTTACTAGTTTCTACATGTTCTTCACCATGATCATCCTGCTGCAGGTACTGCAGTCTATCTGAGAGTTTGGAGGGTGTTGATATTCATTTTGAAGTCATTATACCAATCTTCTCTCCTTTCTGTCTCATTTACTGTCCTCCGGTTTACTCTCTGGGTTACGTTTCACCTTTTTTCCTATCTATTCCTCTCCTCTCCAGATCCTGATTCCCATCTCTCTCTACGTGTCCATCGAGTTGGTCAAGATTGGCCAGATTTTCTTCATCACTAATGATATTGATCTGTACGACGAGGAGACTGACAGCCGCATACAGTGTAAGGCTCTGAATATCACGGAGGACCTGGGGCAGATTGAATACATCTTCTCAGACAAAACGGGCACACTGACTGAGAACAAGATGGTGTTTCGGAGATGCTCCATCATGGGCTCCGAGTATCCACACAAAGAGAACGGTAAACATCTTCACTGAGTTATTTTAACCTAAAACTGATGCAGTTTAGTTAGCCTCATGATTATGACCTGTTTTGTAATGTTGATCTCCATTTGTCACTCCGTCCTCTCGGGTGTTTTCATATGCAGATTTCTCTAAATAAAAATATGATTAAATCACACAGAAAACTAGGTTAAAAAAAATCAGAAGGTTATCACTAGTTTAACAGAAACATCCAGCTCTCTTAATTATTAATAATCTTGTTACCTTGCTGAATACTCTGTTGTTTTGACTTACTGAAAGAGTCCTTCCACTCAGCTGTCTTAATCTCAGATTTTAAACAGTCCCTCAGCACTGTTAGTGTTTTAATGCATGTGTCAACATGTTTTTTGGGGTGATTTGCAGCCATCCGCCTGGCTGTCCTGGATGAGCCAGAGGCAGAAGAGGAGGTCATCTTCAACCAGCATTCACAACCTCTACCGACTGGTTGGTCCCTGGATAGTGAGGAAGCCAACGCTGAAGACACACATGGCCATGGCAGCCGACGCAGAAGCAAAGTCACAGGAAATACCCAGAGCGACGTGGCCTTCAGCAGCCCACTGGTATGATGAAGGGTTTTTTTTTTCTTTTTTCTGCCTGTCTTGCTATTGTAACGCAGTTACATGGGGTCAAAGGTCGCAGCTATGAAAAATGAGTTATCAGCGTTTTACTCGTTGCTTATGCAGGTGAGAGAAAACACAGTTTTCCTGTCTTCCTCCAAATCTGTTGTTCAGCTATTGCGCAATTCACAACTGTTTTTTAAAAACATCAGTTTTAAATGAGGAAGTCCACCCTCAGCCTTATTTCACATCTGAATCCTTATTTCAACCTAATTTCAAACTCTTACTTTTTTACCCAAATGTGACCCAACCTTCTGTCAGAAGGTCCCAGTCCCTGCTGCAGATGGCCGAGCTGCTAGGTGTCAGTGATGAGCACATCCATTTTGGCTCAAAGCTACCCCTGTGTCTGTGACAGGACATATGGTCATGCTGAGCATCATTTGGCACAGGCTGGTGATGTCACATAAACTGTAAATGTGCACTATAGATTAGTCATCGTCATCTTGATTTACAGTACAGTAACTCTGCGCCTATTTTTATCTGCGGGGCAGAGAGCAGAGGCCTGGGCATACGGGCGGAGACAGAAAAAGTCTCGTGTTTATGCCAGCAAGGTAGCACACAGCCCATCTTTAGCACTCCTCATGCTGTGTCTCAAACAGAGCTGAATGCTCATATGAATGAACACTTCCTCCCTTCCTTCTGTCCTTCTCTTCTCGCAGTCTTTCCTTAAACATGGACCAACAAAAACACAATGAAAACAGAGAAACTCAAGTCAAAGCTGGGAAAGCGTAGCGTAAGCAATAAACCTACCAATAAAAGTGTTTCATTAACAAAATCATTAACTTGTCCTCCGACAGGAAACTGAGGTGGTCCCAGACGGGAAGCTGCTTCAGAAGATTAGCAGGACAGCAAGCAGCAGCCTCAGCCACAGCCAGAAGACAGATGCTTACCTAGATTTTTTTATGGCCCTCGCCATTTGCAACACAGTGGTGGTTTCCATGGCAACAACTCAGAGAAGGAGGGTGAGTGCTCAGTTTACTGCGACAGTGGATGGGAAGTAGAGATGGAGGGCACATCCGGTGGAGAAATGATAGACGAAGGATGTGTCTCTTAAAACTTCCAGTGTTCTGTAACTATAAACTTTAAATAAATACAATTTTTAAAAAACAGTCTTCACTAAATTGACACGTAGCAAGTGGAGATTTGGAAACAGGGCAGGCTTCATTAAGTTGAACATTTGCTGCCCTGGACTGTGCAGTTCTGAAGTCTGGCAGATGGATGATGGATGTAACCTGAGTGTTTTTCCCCCCTGAGTTAAAAATTAAAGGTTAATGTAGAAAAAGAAACAGAGTGGAAAAACTGAGTGGAAAAAGTTACTGGAAGGTTTGGTGTTTTACCGTATTTGTAATGTGAGAAGAGGTTTTCCTTCCTTTTTTTTCTCAGGTGAGTGTGTCGCCACAAGCCAAGCACACAAATAATCCACTGAAAACTTTGTCCAGTCTGATGAGAAATGCTGGCAACATCTTTAAATTCTGCAAGCACAAGCCCAAGAGAAACCGTACCTTCACAATGGACTCAGAGGACCATTTTCAACCCTCTGGACTAACCGAGGGGGCTGACACCACCGGGCTCCAGCCACGTTCACTCCATCCTCCATCCCTGAGCGACGTGCCTGCGCTGACCTCAGATAATCTGAGATATGAGGCGGAGAGTCCAGATGAGGCTGCCCTGGTCTATGCAGCCAAGGCATATGGCTTCACTCTGCTGTCTCGCACCCCTGACAGGGTTTCAGTGAGACAACCGTCTGGAGACGTGCTGGATTTTGAGGTGCTGGACACCTTGACCTTTGACTCCAATAGGAAGAGAATGTCTGTGTTGGTGCGACACCCAGTCACCAAAGAGTATGTGCTGTACACTAAAGGTGCAGATTTTGCCATCATGGAGTTACTTGGTACACCCTATGCAGGTATGTTCAGATAAGAGTAGACTAAGTGCTTATAGTATGCATCTATATTAACTGGTCAGTGCATTTCTAATTAATGTGTAATATTTTCAGAGCACCTCAGTGGCAATAAGAAAAATATAGCAACTGTTACTCAGCGTCACCTCGACTGCTATGCTAAAGAGGGGCTCCGCACACTGTGCATCGCAAAGAAGGTGCAAAATCATACATAGTCCTATTTGCCAGCATGATTTGCTTATTTAAGTAAAGCTTTGTTTCATTTTTCTGCACGTGTTTCAGGTTGTGAGTGAAGCACTGTATAAACGCTGGTTAGTGGACAGAAAGAGCGCTATGGCTGCTATAGAAAACAGAGAGGCGCTCGTCATGGACACTGCTGTGCAGCTAGAGACAAATCTCGCCCTGCTAGGTGACACATCCACCAATCGTGCTTTGGTTGCAGTATACTGTATGTCTTTGTAATAATATTTGTGTGCGAATGGTGCTTTTATTTGAAATATGTCCACCTGCAGGAGCTACAGGCATTGAAGACCGTCTGCAGGAGAACGTTCCAGACACCATCCAGGCACTGCGCGAGGCAGGGATCAAGGTGTGGGTGCTGACAGGTGACAAGCCAGAGACAGCTGTCAACATTGGATATGCTTGTGGGTTCCTAGAAGATGAAGACCTGGTGATAAATATGGCCTGCAAAGACAAGGTGAGGAGGCCTCACACTCAAGGTTTGCCATTTGAGGTGTTTTTCATTATGGCATGTGTTGAAAATGGAGCATTAATTTATTTTTCAGGAAAGCAAAGTAATGTACTTAGGTTGTACAACCTACAACACTCATGTGCATGGTAAATATGCAGATAGTACAGATTCGGCAAACAAGTGAAAGATCCCCGGTTAGTTCCCAGGAGGAGACACAAATCCCCTTTGGGTTGCGTCAGAAAGGGCATCTGACTTAAAAAAAAAAAAAAAAAAATCTGCCACCTGCTGTGGCGACCCCTTGCATCAAGGCAGCAGTCAAAAGTAATTTTATCCCAGGGGGCCAGGGGGCGTACAAGCCAGTGTACTCCTAGTACCTGTCCCAAGCCTGGATAAATGTGGAGAGTTGTGTCAGAAAAGGCATCCACATTTTTGCCAAATCTAACATGAAGATCAAAAGAAATTAGTTGACGATGCTACCCTAAGCTAACTGACTAACAGTGGCATCTTCTTATTTACTGTACAGATTGTGGTGTCAAATCATGTATCTAACTGTTAGCAAGAAAATTTTCAATAAAAGGTTAAATAGTTTTGTTAATGTGTATCTTTTGGTGATTTAAATTAAATTAGAGGTGTTGATTTAAGAATAAGCAATCTCACTTCTGGAGATGATACCGAAAAGTTGATCCAATTTTATACAAGAATTTCTACATCAAATCAGAAAATTTACCTTCACTTTCAGTGTTCCTGATCCTGCAACAGGGGAGATGTTCCCAGTTTTCTAGGCAAAAAGTGCCACTGTTTCAGTGGAAAAACTACCACTATATAAATAAAACAGAAATTGAAGGGACAGAGAGTGTCAGATTTTACAGGAGACTCAGAAAAAAACCATAGAAATATTCCTGGGTGCCTACTTTCACATCTGGAGATTTGCAGATGTGTGTAACAGAGTGGCGATGACCCTCTGCATGAAGGAAGAAATCATCAAAGCAAACTGTTTTCTTAGGAATCTACTGTAGCGGATTTTTTTTTTTTAATAACAGCATTTTTGTGTTGTTGCAGTTTAATATTGTTTTATAATAGATGTTGAAGTTACATGGCACAGCTGGCCAAAGAGCACTAAGTAGAAGGGGGATTTCATTCTGGCACATTAAACTGTTTGCATGGTTACATTTGATTGGATCACCCGTGTCTGAAGAGGAAAACATTAGACTGAGAATAGTGCGCATATTGATTTCATTAAAACGAAAAATGTTACAAAATTCTTTTTAAAGATGTGGAATTAGTTTAAATTTTGAACCCTTTTAGTTGAAGTTCAGAATTATTCTATAAACACACAGATTCACAGCATTAGTAAATAATAAATACTCTAACAGGGTTCAAAGGATATAGGACCATTTCCTCAATTATTTTAATTAATCAAAAACTAAAAACATTGTGAAGACCGGAAGCATTAGTAGCTAACAGATATTAAAAAAAGCCTATTAAACATTGGCCTTTTAAAGCAGATTAGGGAAATGTGTAATTTATATTTCACAGAATCACATACAGCTTGTTTCAGGGGACAACACTGATTTTCTTTAATGGTCTTTCAGGGAAAGTTGTGTGTTTTCCCAGCAGTAACTTCAGTAGGTTTCTCCTCCTGTGAGCTTGTATCCTTCCAATTTAAATGACTGAACCTTTGTGACCACTTTTACATTTTAACTAAAGGTCAAACCTCTGCATTTCCATCAGAGAAAGATAAGGTGTCAGGTGTGGCCCTGCTTCTCTTAGGTCATTAAAGAACTGGTACCACCGAAATGAAGCCTTCATAACAACCTGACCATGTTTAATCATCCGCAGCCTCAAATAGACTGAAATTGGCTGTCGGCCCTGAGGGATACATGTGGGACTTTCTGAAACAAACGGGCTGCTGTGCTTCCCTTAGCTGGACTAGTCACTGATGATGAATGGAGTGAGATAGCCTCAACACAATAACTAATGCTTTCATATCTAATTACCAGTCTAATGTTCAACCCTCAGAGGAAATAATTCTCTCATAATCCAGAGTGGAGGCATATTAGAAATGAACTATTTTTTTCTACCACCGTAACTCGGTGATCATCTGAGAGATACACTCCCACAACCACCGTCCTACCAAAGCCTAATGAAATTTTAAATAATAAAAATAGAAAAAAACCTTTTTCTTCCATCAGTTTTCTTTTTGTTGGAGTTATTTACACAAAATAATGACAAGTCTGATGGGACCAGAGCCTGATATCTCCTTGTATTCTGAAATCATGAATGTGAATCAGCAGCAGAGTATTCATGTTGCTAAAAATGCCAAAAAATTACATCTTGGCCGTGTTTGTCTGGAAATCTGTCCAGAACCCAGGGATATTTAGTTTTCCATTATTAACAAAAGAGGAAAGTAGGAAATCCTCACAACAGTTTTACTTTTCTACAACTTCAGCTCATGTTTGAAAAGCTTCAAAGCAAAAATCAGCAAAATGATCAGCTGTTGTTTTTCAGACCACGTGTACGAACATCCTGGACAGCACTCTGGAAGAAGTGAGGAGGTACAACGCTGACCCTCGTAATGTGGATACCACCCTAAACATGTCTCTGGTGATTGATGGTCTTACCCTGACCATGGCTTTGTCGCCGGACCTGCTGGATCGCTTTGTGGACCTGGCGAAGCACTGTCGCTCTGTGCTCTGCTGTAGAGTCACGCCGTTACAGAAAAGCCGAGTGGTGAAAGTGATCCGGGAGAAACTCAAGGTCATGACACTCGCCGTTGGTAAGAAAATCAATGAAATGTTTACATGTACAGTGTAGTAAAGAGTTGATTTAATCTGTTCTTGACTTATTCCCATCATACATAAAATACAGTCAAAATAATATGAAAGTGACCAAAAAACATTTTCTTTGTATAATTTCTGAACCAAACATTAGACTTAGATGCAAGATAGGCCAGAATCTCATTTTTAAAAGTCAATGCTGAGGTCAAACACAGGTAGACTTTGGGTCAAATATTTCAAGAGATAAAACTACAAGAATAAGGCAAAAAGGAAGAAGTCATAGCCTATAGGAGAGGCTCACAAAGCTTTTGGAAACCTCAACAAAACAGTGAGACAGTCTGACTGGAAACAATGGGAATCGTGGTTGTATTTTTACAGGGTAGGCTGATGGTAATGAGAATAATGTAGTAAAGTGAAAAAGTGCTCATATTGGTGAAGTTAAAATTATCACCTGTATTTGGAGCCCATTTCAGATGATTGTTTAGTTGTTCTGCTTTAGTTCACTCCACAGAAAGCTGCTCCTACAAAAAAGGTTGTTGGTGCTCAGCAGAAACTTTTCACAGGACTGTGAAGTTTAAGTACACCCCATGATTCAGTAGCTTGTAGAACCACCTTTAGCAACAATAACTATAAGAAATTGTTTTCTTTATTACTTTATCAGTCTCTCCAATCATTGTAGAGGAATTTTTGGCTCACTCTACAGTTTTCAGTTCATTGAGTTTTGCAGGCATTTGTTTACGCACAGCTCTCTTAAAACATTTCAGTCAGGTTGAGGTGTGGACTTTCACTTGACCATTGCAACATCTTGATTCTTTTCTTTTTTTTTTAATCTTTCTGTTGTAGATTTGCTTCTGTGTTTGGGATGATTGACCTGTTGCATGAGTTAGTTTCAGCCAAGCTTTAACTGTCAGACAGATGGCCTCACATTAAACTCTAGAACACTTGGTATAGAGAGGAGTTCTTGGTCAACTCAATGACTGCAAGATGCCCAGCTTCTGTGGCTGCAAAACAAATCCAAATGATGACCCCTCCATCACCGTGCTTGTTTAGACATATTGCTATGCATTACTGCCAGACATCTCCACTTTGATCTCACCGGTCCAAAGGACATTGTTCCAAAGTCTTGTGGTTGGTTCAGATGTAACTTTCCTGCCATGTTATTTTTAGAGAGAAGAGGCTTTCTCCTGGGAACCCTACAAAACAAGCCATACTTGTCCAGTCTTTTTCCAATTTTAATACATTATTGCATCATATTGCACCAGACCAGCAAACTACGTTTATAGCAAATGATCAGTTTGATTAGGAGCACCTGGCTGCTACTTCCTAATTCCTAAGGAAGCGGTAAGGGTGTGCTTAGTCCTGTGAAAACTTTTATTTTCACGTGAGTGTATGGTTATCAGAGAGCTAGTTAGAGACCAAACACAGAGCTAAATGAGATAAATTAGTAATCATGTTGGCACGTTTCCTGATAGATTTCCAATACCAGCTTAAAACATGATAATAAGTCTTTGTCATGTTCAGTAAAGACTTAAAACCATGTAGTGAAGAGAATAAGACTGAATACAGTGCATAACATTTGTGAAGTGTGTGAATCTCATTTTTAAGGTTCTGTATCAACCACTAAATCATCTGTGCTCTGTGTTTTCAGGTGATGGTGCAAATGATGTCAATATGATCCAAGCAGCTGACATTGGCATTGGGATATCCGGACAGGAGGGGATGCAGGTTGGAATCGATTTCTTTACTTCCATGTATGTGCTTTGTTCTCCCGCCTCACAGCCTCAAACGTATCCCAACTCCTCTTTGTCATTTGCAGGCCGTCATGGCCAGTGATTTTGCAATATCTCGCTTCAAACACCTGAAAAAACTTCTCCTGGTCCACGGACACTGGTGCTACACTCGACTGGCCAACATGATCATTTATTTCTTCTATAAGAATGTGGTGAGTCTTATATCTGCATCCTGGCGCTCTGCTGTCTAGATTAACATTCTGTAATGATTCATCCTTTAACCATCTGGCTTTAATATGTTTCTCAGGCCTACGTAAACCTGCTGTTCTGGTATCAGTTCTTCTGTGGATTCTCTGCCACCGCCATGATTGACTACTGGCTGATGATTTTCTTCAACCTTTTCTTCACCTCTCTGCCACCCATAATGTTTGGAATCATGGACAAAGATATCTCAGCGGAGATGCTGCTGGGTGTGCCCGAGCTGTACAAGACTGGACAGGGTGAAGGGGTTAGTGACACTCCCAAAAAAGTCATGCAAGCGTTCGGTCTTGAATAAAAATGTGCAGAATGCTTTGATTAGTTTCTGTCTTCATGTATTCCAAATTTTGTGCGTTTGTTCAGGATTACAGGTTTACAACTTTCTGGGTTTCCATCCTCGATGCCTTTTATCAGAGTTTGGTCTGCTTCTTTGTTCCATATTTTGTAAGTGACAAATTTTAAACAGTCTAATCTTTGATGCTTTCATAACAGTGTGTCATTTGAGTTATTTACTGGTTAACTACTATATGTGATAATTGGTTTCTGCTTTAAATTTGACAGTGTACTAACTTTACTTACTTTTATCTCAGGTCTACCAGGATTCAGACATTGATATGTTCACTTTTGGAACACCTTTGAACACATCTGCTTTATTTATCATCCTGATGCATCTGTCAATAGAGATCAAATCCTGGGTGAGTTCTTAACTGACATAATCATGATATACCCCAGTAAAAATGTATTTAATTCACTACTTTTTTATTAGTACATATATGAATTCTAACATTTTTTAGAACCTCTAAACTGGTTTTAAATGAAGGGGAGACACACATAAATTAGAAAATGCAATAGAGAGTTAACTGAGTAGGTTTTTCTGTTTCCAGGAGAAAAATGTTCTTTAAATCTGGATGATATATAACAGCCCCTCTGTGAAAACCCTCTGAATATAGGCAGGAATAAAGAAAAATTAAGGAAAAAGGATCTACATCATTTTTTCCGTATTCTTTTTTAATTCACAGACTTTACTCAAAATATTCAAAATACAAATATTCGTATCTCTGTTTAAATTTGATGCATTTACTAGCAAACCACTAAACTTATTTCTAACTTAATTTATTACATCGGGGACATCATTTTATAATATTGCATATTTTCTGAACTGTTATGTTTAAATACGAAAGTGAGGTGTTTAATTTATATACAAGTTCTATAGAAGGTAGTACACATGTTTGTTTGTTTTTTTAAAGCATGGAAACAAAATAATGCAAAATCTTAAAACTGATGAAGAGGGTGGGGTGCATGAAAAAAACATGTTTTTGCTGTAAATATTTCTCCTGCGGCAGAAAACAGAGAATTAACGGGTATTTGTTGCTAACTGGATTGTTTCCACCACATCTAATTGCTGTTTTGTCATTTGTGCTGCAGACGGTGGTTCACTGGATAATCATGCTGGGCAGTGTGGCATTGTACTTCATCGTGACACTCGCCTACAGCGCCATCTGTGTAACCTGCAATACTCCCTCCAACCCATACTGGATCCTCCAGAGCCAGATGGAGGACCCCATGTTCTACCTTATCTGCATCCTCTCCACTGTGGTGGCTCTCCTGCCCAGGTACCGTGTCTGTCTCTCTTTAAACCCAGTGGGGCTAAAGAGTGTGGGTATTTTAATGGGCACTTTTGCTTTTAAAAGTCAGACAGCTGCTTCTATGGGTATATTTTTGAGCACTTTCTAGCACTGGTAAATCTTTTCAGTGTCAATGTTTAACAATCACACAGTTTGAAATATGAGCAGAATAAGGTGGTTTTTCCTCTGTATTTCCCTTCATTTCTACTTTAGGGAGTCACCAATTGTACATATACTTACAGATCTATTATTTTGGAAAAGCAACAATTAGCTGCACAGGTGTTAATTAACACTAAGGATATTAAACTGTAATGTGCTCCATTTTTCGTCATATGACAACCAGAAGAAAATAAAAATTTTCTGAAACCAATAATCTGTTTTTTTTTATAAATGTATTTTTCATTCAGCACAGTCGACGGTACGGTGACTCAAAATGGAATAAAGAGAAAAAGCAGCAAATATTCTCTATTTTTAGTAAAAGAATGACTCATTCAATGCTGAATTCATGTTCAAAATATAACTCACTTCTTAAACGATTTTCAAAAAACCCATTTGAGCAGTTTTCCTATTATGTTTATGTCTGTTTCCTAATACACATCTATTTGTGTTGGATTTTCTAGCCCAGTGGTTCTCAACAGAAAATCTGAATCATCCTGAGGTTTTTAAAGGGAACAGACAATGCTACTTTTCTCTAATGTTACCCTTTTCTTAGCCACTTAAAATCTTTTTTTTTAAAAACCAGACTACATCTCTGCACAAAAGGCCAAAGATAACCTTAGATGAGCGGCCACGGGTACACCAACAAAAACAGAAATCACTATTTTAGTCTACATTTGCACACATATTTAAAGCTAGCTGGTCTCATATTTTAATTACTTCTATTGATCTAGAGCATGCTTTGACTTGTGCAGCTCATGAACTGCTATGAAACTATGAGGCTCTTACAGTGCGTAAAGCCTACTTGCAGAATTGTAGTTAAATATTCTTAATTGTGAAGGTCAGGAAGGACTGCACCACAGCTTGGTCTTCTCGGTTGCTGATGCATCTGAAAGTGCTGATATTTAGAGAGAACGCTCTGATTTACATCAAAGGGCTGCATATTTTTCACTGGCCTACTTTCTCACCACCACACTCTCTCCCTCAGGTACACTTTTCACGTGCTGCGGAACTCTATCGCCCTCTCCCCGTTCATACAAGCTAAGCATCTGGACTGTAAGGACCCCTCCATCAGAGAGGAGTGGATGAAGGAGTGGAGGAGCTACAGGGGCGGCGGGCAGGTCAAACGCTCTAGGCTCTCTACCCCAACCTCTCCCACCCTGGAGACCCCTGTGGACTTCATTCCCGAGTCTCTCGCGGTCGCTGATATCATGGGGGATGATTTCACACTGAACGGCATACCTAAAAGCTATCAAAAGCCTGTAGACTGACAGGCAACATAAAGGGAAAAGGAACCCTAAGACGATTATTTATTCAGATTTACATGAAGAGTGCGTAAATCCCCTGTATACAATAATGTTTCATTTTTGAAATGCAATCAGGGAGATACTGCTGCTCTTTAACTGGAGTTTACTTTGCAATAAACTACATGACAAAGGCACGTGGGCCGTCTGTT
Organism: Tylochromis polylepis; assembly: GCA_015107715.1. Lineage (NCBI taxonomy): Eukaryota > Metazoa > Chordata > Actinopteri > Cichliformes > Cichlidae > Tylochromis > Tylochromis polylepis. Next base: position 36,029 of record VVHJ01028721.1, read on the forward strand.
CCTTCCTCTCCTCCTAACAAAGTAACACATAAGCCTGTTAGTTTCCTGATGGGGATTCAGCGCATAGTGGTAACCCAATTAGTCATGCCACCCACCCCTCCAAAAAGTGGCACTTTTTCAGGACAAAATGCTTAGCTGGTTTAATGTAGTCCTCTCACCTAGATATCCTAAACAGCCAGTTACAGATCTTCTATTTAATTTGCTGCCATTCTTAATAATATTAGTAGCATTTATAAGCTAGCCTGGGAGTAATTTTTGTGTGTGGTATGCGTGTCTGTGAAGATTACCATGGAAATGCATGGAAATCAAATTTTATTTTCCACGCCAACACCCAGTGTGTGTGAGTGTTTGTGTGTCAAGCTTTATGTAAATCCAGCTGGAGCATCTACATCAAACAAGCCAAAAAAGATAAATTTAGAAGAATCAGAAGCAAAGACTTCCGAGCTACAAAGTCTGCTGCTTTTATTTATGGAAATCGAGTATGCACAAGTGAATCCACTTGTAAGAAAAGAGCTGAGGTATCATTGGTATACCTCATTATACAGTAGCAGCTCTGCTTATATAACGTCCCGCTTCCCCCCTGGTTAGATCTTTGCTGCCCTCTAGAGCTGAAAATGAAGTGCTGCAGAAAGGTCAAATGGGACAAAGTCAGCTTGGATCAGGCTACAGTGTTTAGGAGATCATGCAACATTAAAGTTATATAAACATGTTTTTTTTTTATTAGTAGTAGTATTTAAATACAGCCTGTGTAAAATAAAAAGCGGTTTCAATGAAGCTGACATCAATGCTGCACATACACGAAAACCGCTAACAATAAATGATATAAATTTATACTGTGATTTGTCTTCTACTCTTCTTTCTTCTTCTTCTTGAGATCATTTGACCTCATCTCACCCGGTCCTTATCGTCTTCCTCTGTCACACCAACCCAGCTACAACTACATCCATGCAAAGTAAATAAATAAAAAACAGATCTTCACAGCTGTATGTGGTACAGTGTGGCATTGCACATCGTGGGCCTGTAATGCTTCATTTGTACCTTTTGCACAAAATTATCATTGTAATCAGATTTCTGGTACAGATACTTCAGTTTTAAACAGAGGAACGACACAGAGTTGGTACTCCCTGATAAACAAGGAACTATGTTGTTTGTTTGTTTGTTTTTAAACGGTTGTTGCTGTTGTTTATTGTATCACGAGATAAATATCTTTAGTTTTATCTTGCCATTAATGAGAAAAATCACTCTGAGATATCTCCAGAGTGATTTCAACAACAGATTTCCATCAACCTCGTTAAGACCCAGAAGGCAATAATAAAATAAAATAGTAATAATAAAAATAATAATAATAAAAAAAATTTAACACTCAAAAAACAAATCATTCCCAAAGTGCTGACTTTAAGTAATTTGATCACATGTAATTTTTTTTGACATAAGTACAATGTGAAATGTTACATTTAAAGGACTATGGTAGTACATTTTATACCAAACACATTTCCCTTACTGATTAATAATTTTAATAAATAAACCTTCAACTTGATAGATTTCAGCTAACCTTTACTCGAGATTATTGCTTCATGTTTATGAGGACAGCAAATCTTTTTTTAAGTGCAAGTGTTTTTTTGTTTTTTTAAAAAAGGGAGTACTGTTGACCTGACAGTGTCACAGCATGAAATGAGTGTATAACAACCAGATCGCCCAATCTGAGTTCTGCATATTCATTTCTGTTTAAAGCCTTTAGCCAAATACCTGCCATTACCCGATTTTTAACACCTGCCAACTAAATGAAAGTGCAGTAAAGTAAAACAGGCCAACAGACAAAAGACCCATTGTGTTTTCCACAGAGGTGTGACTCGCTCCGACTCAACTGGAAACTCCTGTTCTTTCTGCAATGAACCAGCGTCTCTGTGGTTAGTGTCCTCATCTGGACACTAACCACATGCATGCAAATGTGGAGAATTCCAGAAAAATCAGTAACTTAAGGAACAGCAGATTAATTGATTAATTCTTTCATTAATTTTACAATTTTCAGAAGAATATAGAAAACTAAAGAACTTGTGAATTATGTTTTTTTTCAGCAGCAGATGGCAGAGTCACGCCCTTTTATACACAGTGGTTGAAAATGTAGCCCATCATTCACAGACTGAAAGAACCAGCTACATCTAACATGTTTCAGTACAATATGAAGTGACAGACAGAAAGCAAACGTTTTTATGTATGAACTATTTTCAGAGAACGGTATTATTCTTACATAAAATTCATTGACATTACATGACAGCTACAGAAATTACCCATAGTGAGCGGGCCAAGACGTGCCATGAAAGAGTATTTTCACCCTTCCGGATTTCTTTTCCAGTATATTTCTCATGCTTACATATTTCAGATCACCAAACAAATTTTAATATTAGACACAAATAAACCAAGTAAATATATTCTGCATTTTTGTTTTAAAACAATGGCTTCATTTATTGAGGATACCCAAACCTACCTGGCACTTTGTGAAAGTCTAATTCCCCCCCAAACCTGATAATGGGTTGTGCCACTGTTGGTAGCAATAACTGCAATCAAACTATCTGCTTCAGGACCTGGATGACTTGCTGTAATTAATGGAACCATAAATTCTACTCTCTACCAGAAAATCCTGAAGGAGAATTTCCGGCCATCAGTTCATGCACTGAAGCTCAATCACACTTGGGTTACGCAGCATGGTGATGATCTGAAACACACCAGCATGTCCACCTCTGAATGGCTCAAAAAAAACAAAAAAAACAAAGTGGAGGTTTGGGAGAGGCCAAGTCAAAGTCTGATCTTAAATTAGATTAAGGTCATGCCAAAGTATCTCAAACAGGCCATTCAAAAACACTTCAAGTGTTTTCTAGTGGGCCAAAATCATTGCCAATTATCGCAAACATTTGATTGCAGCTCTTGTTGCCAAGAGTGGCACAACCAGTTATTAGGTTTAGGGGTCAGTTACGTTTTCATACAGGATCAGGTAGGTTTGGATAGCATTTGTTCCCTTAACAAATTAAATTATTATTTAAAAACTGCATTTTGTATTTATTCTGACTCTTTTGTATGATATTAAGCTTTGTTTGATGATCTGAAACATGTAAGTGTGACAAATGCACAAGAACATGAGAAATCAGGAGAAAGTCAAATCCTTTTTCACATGACTGTGTAAAGAGTGAAGCAGCCCACATCAGACTGGAAACAGGGTGATGGTGGTGCGCTGGCAGTGGATTTTCACCTGGGAAAGTAGGTTTCCAATCTTACACGAAGCCAAATGCATATGCCTGTGCTTCTCTGGCCCAAAGTCTTCCTCCAAGCAGGGCTTTCCACTCAGCAGCCATCTTGAAATGCATTTGGGCATTTATTTAAACATTATCTACATTAACTTTCAGTGGTTACCTGACAATCTGATAAAAAAAATTTTTTAAAAAAACTGCTTATATTATTTGTAGACTGTGCTCCAAAGTATGATTTTAAAAAGCTTCTTTTTCCTCTGGAAGTTATTTTTCTGTGACAGAATTCCCACACAGTCTTCAGTTCAGCTTTATTTGAGTGGCATTTATCTCTCTTATAATGTCTCTGGCTTAAAACAGAGACAAGATGGGCTTTTAATTTAGAGGTCTTTTTTTTTTGTTTTTCCTTTTCTAAAGTTTATGTCTATTGAAAATTTAAACTGTAACCATCATTTAATGCCCATCGTTGACAGAACCCCGCTCTGCCTTCATGTCAGCCTACCAGGTGGGCATCATATCAGGAAACCACATACGCCCGAGGTGCTTTGACACCTCACTGTGGATCTGCTCCATGTTGTAGCTGCTGTCTGGGATCAGCACCTCCTCCATGATTGACAGCTGAGTCAGCCTGCCCCCGCACATCTTCACAAACTCCACAAAGCCACTGCAGGTCACCTCACACTCGCCTAGTCCGATCGCTGTCAAGCTCTTGCAGCGCTCTGCAATGCGGATTAGCTCCTCATCCAGGGGCTCAATGCCATTGGCACACACAACCAGCTCCACCAGCCGAGGGCAGTTCAGTCCAATGCGGCCTAGCATCATTTTACTAACAGCTCGGCCAAAGTACAGGTGGGTGACGGGGGTCTCCTCACAGAAAAAGGGCTCAAACTCCTCCTCATACAGGAAGAAATACATGACTATGTTGACCTTAGGTGAGTGGCGGATCAAAGCCTCCCAGCTGCTCCTCTTGATGGTGTGAAAATGTGTCTGGCCGGGGTTTTCACTCACCACGTCAATGCGCAGGTGTTCTAAGTGAACGTGTTTTTCAGAAGACAGCGCAAGAAGAAGCTCATCACTTAGGAGATGGTAGTTCAATGCCAGCTCCCTGAGGCCATGGCACTGGTCTGCCACACACAAGATACCTGAAGAAAGAGAGGAGAGTGTCTAAATGTTTCAGAGCCTTTAAGAAATGTTTTTGAGAATGTATATACCTTTTAAATATGAGTATGTTAGCTGAGGCACGGTTGTACTCTTAATCATAGACTGTATATTAAAAGGCATGCATAGCCTCTGGGTATTAAAGGTTTGTCCTTAAAGCTGCATTTGTTCTGTTGGCCAACTGTAAAGAAATCTATAAGAAGATAACCTTACTTCTCACTTGCTTTATGGCCACAATAAACACTTTGCTGATGATTTTATGGTGGTATGGTATGATTTCAGGGTGGGGCCACCTTGTGACTGTCAAGTTACTACCCAATTGGCCTATAGTGTGCTTGGATTTAGGGTCAGCTCCACCCCCTGACATATAGTTTAAAGGCTTCAAAATGTGAGTCCATAAGCCAACAGGGGACATCATGTTGCTTATGCTCACCTTGATAAACAGTCTGTGAAGTTAATTTTCTTTTTGGCAATCAGTTACATGCACTGTCACAAGAAAAGCAACACAGTGAATACTCGTCTTGTTGATGAGTATTCACGGCGCCCCCTTTGAAGCTAAAATACTGCAGGTGTACTAACCAGCTGGGGAGACATGAGGACAGCTGCTCATCTTCAGCAACTTAAGGGTGTCACTGTTGTTGGCAACCAGCACCTTCAGGGACGGATCATCCACTGGGGTGTCATCAATCCTGATGGAGGATAAGGACTTGGAGTTTACAAACACCACCGTCAGCGCAGACACAAAATGGGCCTGAGGAGAGACCAACGATGTTCATCAAACCAGGACTCATTATCTGTTATTGTGATGTAGAAAACTGTGCAAAGTTTTTCCAGGAAGTGCAAAAAAATAATGATGCACCAGGGGAAGAGGGGAATACAGTCTTCAAAATTGAAATACCAGCATATATTATGTATATTTTTAAAAAAAACAACAACAAAACAATAACAAACAAAAAACAAAACAGGCCATTTCTTACTTGAGATACATCCATGAAGCTGGGCCGTGCTGTAGAAATCAGCCCCAGGGTCTTGATGGTGCAGTTCACCAGCTGAGAGAGAATGTCACACGCCGCCTCTGCAGATTCGGTGCAACTGTCCACCTGATTTACCAGCAGTGATTCAACATTTTGGAGAGGAGGGGAGACACACACACACACACATTAAAATAAGTCTGAAAGACTGAGGTGTAAGAATCACTTGAGATAATTAAGCACGCTGATGCCAAGGACGCTGACTTGTGATACTCGATTCTGCAGCAGACAGTTCAGATTAAGGAGGGCACGTATTGTTTATAAGACAGTGTGTTGTGAAAATGGAGGAAGAGAAAGAGGCCACAGCAGGTGAAACAGGTGAGAGGAAATGAGAGACGGCAGGGGAGGCTCTTACTTTGAAGCTAACATACTGCAGGTGTTGGGCATGCTTCTTGATGATCTGCTGAATGAGGTCAGGGTGAGTGGAGCGTAAGTAAGACGTGGCCGGCTGATTGAGCTCAAACTCAAACCTCCTCCACAGGTCAGGGGTGTGAAAGACGTCATTCCAGCACCGGCACACAGATGAGGCCCTGGCCCGGTCGACCAGGGACAGATGCTGGAAGATCTGCAGGACAACGTGATGGGGCAGGTTCCCCCAGTCCTGTGCTGGAGTCATCCACTTCTGTCTCTTAGTCCGCTCTCCGAGGAAGGGGAAAATCTGGCACTGTGATTTGAGACCTGTTCTTCCTCGCTTCATTCTGAAACAAATCAGCCCACTGTGGTGTCATACAGCCAAGTATCTGTTTAAAATGGCTGTGCAGGGTTAAGTTTTTACTATGTGCTGGGATTACACAAGCCATGAATTGCAGTACATTGTGACCTCGCTATACGGTGGTAGCACTGAACACCTGTCACTGCAGGTCATCTTTCCAATACTGGGTTTAGGGACAAACATCTCCAATTCTATAACTACCTGCTTCAACACTATTTACCCACTTAATTATAGCTTCCTGAAATTTTTCATTATATATATATATATATATATATATATAATTTTATCTGTTTTTAAAGCCCTGCTATAGTAAAGAAGCTACTTTTGGCTGCTCTATTATTCACAGGGAGTCACCATAGCAGTTTTTACACTGGATCGTCTTCCTGTCAAAGCCTGTCAAAGAGTTTTTTCTGGTCTCAGGTTTCTTTCAGGGTTCTTGTGTTTGGTGGGCAAATGTGTAACTACTATGGAGCCACCAATGTGCTGATAAATCAAAGAGTTTTAAATGTGTCTGGATCCAATGAGAATTTTCTCTATTTTTCACACATTCAGTATTTGCCAGTGACATTTTTCCATTTAATATAAAATATAACCAAAAAAAGAACAATAAACGTTTACTTTGACAAATACTTGTTTCTCCACTAAAAGCACAGTCCTTTAATCTATCACTCTCTATTTTATCTGCATTATATGACAGCTAAACTATACTCAAACCATTTTCAAAAAGTTCTCTTAAAGCTTTGTTCAAATAAATGCTGCCAGAACTAGATTTATGAACTCGGACAATCTCAAACCGAAGGACATATAAGTACTGTATAATGCAAATATAAGCTAAGTAAGTAAAAAAAAATGTATATTAAAAAAAAAACTCTCAAAACATATTTGATATTAAAGCTGAACTCTTGTCACCAGACTTGCAGAAACAATCTCAGACTGTAAGCACCACCATAATCTAATGCAAGAGCCACTAGTCTAAAAACTAAAACCATCTAAAAACTAACCCTACACAGATGCACTGTAACATTCTGTCTGTGAGCTGATGTTGTTTTTATTCAAGAGTCAATACTGGCTCCAGAATATGTACGAAGGTCTTCCAAATAAAGTATCAGCTAATGGTGTTCGCCTCTCACTGACCATAAAACATGCTAATCTGTTTTAAAACCATTCATAGTATTGTCCCTCTATTATTAGCACTACTATTGCTTTCCTTGCGTTGCATTGTGTTGCTGTTGCTGTTGTTGTTATCGTTATTGCATGTTGCACATGCTTAAGAAAAAGCTGAACAGAAACTGTAAAATGCATAAATGCAGATGTTTTATGAGTCTGCAGCAAGGCTGACCAAATCACAGCACAGCCCTTCTCCTCCAGCCTCCTCCAATTCCGCAGTCGGTTTTTTGCTCACTGTCCAAAATATCAATAAAGCTCAGAGTTACTTACCCGAACGGCTTAAAAACGACACCTTCCGCAGGGTTTCGTGCTCTGCCAGTGGAGATGACAGCGTCCACTTGGAGTCATGGCTGGAGATGACTGGAGAAATGCTGGCTGCTGTTGATATAGGACAGCAGGAGCAGCTCCCATAATAAGCTCTCTTCACTTTAGCGACAGCTTGACGGGCGCTGCAGAGCAGCCGGTACACGTGAGCTGAGGAAAACATGGATCTGCTCGGTGCCATCTCCCACCACCATCTTGCGCGCAGAACAACAGATTAACAGTGCTGCGCGAGCAGATGACATATATGTTCATATTTCAGGAAGTCGGAAAGGACTGTTTACATTAACTGTGATTTATGTGGTCACTCGATGAGTGTGTTGTTGTTGTTGTTGTCCTCATGATTCGTGAGCAGAGGGCACAAGATAGAGTGTGCACGCTTGCACACAGAAACTAGGTCAGTGTGTCAAAATGTGCGTGCGTGCGTATGTGTGACAGAGAGAGTGATCTTGTGGACATGGTCATTAAAACCCCACACAGGAACACACTTTATAAACGTGACACGATCGATTATCGAACCTGTGCCGATTAAAGCAGTTTATTAACCGCGACCATCAGGGGTGAAGGAAAATTGGAATAAGGCGTCAGATGGTTTCTTAGAGTTGTGAATCTTGCTGCTTCACAAGGTGGCACCTCTAAAGCAGATAGCAACAACTATACCTGATTACATTTATCTGAAATCTTTTAAAGGTTTACAAGCTCAAGGTGAAAAACTTCAAACCATCCGGATGTTTACATCTGGAGTCTTATGGTGGCAGTCTGCCTTTTAAAAAAAATACTGGCATGGTTTTTGTTTGTTGTTGTTCTTCTGTTGGTGCTTGCACATTGTTTTGCTGAAAGATTTCTTTATTTGTGATGGATGCTGCTCTGACTTGGAGGTCTGCTGGAGCAATAAATCAAGGATAAGCACAATTGTTGTGTTGTTATGGGGGGAGGTTGGTTTTGTAATATATGTTATGTTATTTCAACCCCTTCATCCGAGTCAAGTCGTAAATCACAGTTTGTTCCCCGGACTTTGACTGCTATTTCTCAGTGTCTTACAGAACTTTGGGCTTTTGGCAACCCTGATGTTTTAGGCCTACTTGCATGTCTGGATACTGAGTTTGCAGAGTGGAATAGCAACAGAGGGAGGAGCAGACAAGGTTTTGGAGTTTTGGACACTCCAAAACCTTCATTTTGGTTTTTTTTAGCCATTCAGAGGTGGACCTGATGGTGTGGGGTTTTTTTTTTAGATGATTTTCCTGCTGCATAACTCAAGTGTGCTTGAGCCTCAGGACACAAACTGCTGGCCGTCCTTTCCCATTCAGGATTTTCTGGTAGAGAGCAGAATTCATGGTTACGTCAATTACAGCAAGTCATCCAGGTCCTGAAGCAGCAAAGCAGCCTCAGACCACCACACTACCACCACCATGTTTGAATGTTGGCATGATTTTTTTTTTTTATAAAATGCTGTGTTAGTGACGCTCTTTTTATTAGCTTTATACCAGATATAACGGAAGCAAACTTTTCCAGAAGCTCAATTTTTGCCTCGTTGGGCCACAGAATATTTTTCCAGAAGTCTCGGGGATCATTTAGATGCCAATTATTTTGTTTCTCAGCTGTTTCTTTAGATCGTTGCATGATGTGTTGCTTTTTCTCTTATCCTCCTTCACTCTGTCACACAGGTTCTATTTAAGTGTTTATTGATTCAACAAGTTTGGCAGTAATTAGGCCAAAGACAAGAGCTGCAACTTTTCATATGGGTCTGAAAATCTAAACACAACACTTGAATGTAAACAATTGCACCAAAATTGCCCAAACTGACAAAGACTAACAGTAAAGACTAAATAACTAAATAACTTAAAATTTCAACTTATTCAGAAGTTAGCGTGAGTAACTCGACGTGTTGAAATACCTAACCTGAAATTTTGGGATAAAAACCCAAAAGACATAATAATTTGACATTTTGAGTCAGTGCTGCCTGAATTTTATTTATTTATTTATTTTTCAGTGGTGGAAACAAGGTTCCATAGTTTACTTCCAGTCTCGTGTTTATTTTTGTTGCCTATTACAACCTTAATATCTGTAGGTAGATGAGGAGCAAAACTTAGCATAAAGAAGGCATGAAGACATCTTAAAATATTATTATTATTATTATTATTATTATTATTATTATTATTATTTCGACTGCAGTAAAAAGGGGATAAATAATATGGGATAAATAAATTCTCACTTGTTTATTGCTCAGTTTTTTACCCTGAGCCTCATTTGCAAGGCTCTTAAACTAAACTTTCCACCGATAATTTGAGTCCACTGTAAGATTAAATGTCATGCAAAGTTACTCGTAGGTTAACGGGTTTGCGTTAACCTACTAGTGACTTTGCATAACATCTAATCCAACAACATCCAACCACGATTCATTTAAAAGATAGTTACAGCCTTAAAGGCAAAGTACAGGGAAAACTTTCCCCCTTTTTACGGACTCGTCACTCTCGTAGCTCCGCCCCTATCCGTGGACGTACCGGAGTGCAGCCGTCCGTCACGTCAGCGTGAGGGGATATAACAAAATTGGCTCCATATAGCAGAGTTCTGTGATAACAGAGGAAGAAAACTCTTAATCCAGCACTGTCGATTATTTCTAGCAGTCCTCACGATGCAGCGACGTGTCCGCTTTGTTGACTGTAATGTAGGATGAAGAGTAGATACCAGCTAGTTAGCTTGCTAGCAAAATTTAGCCAAGTCTGACAGTCGGCGTAGTAGCCTGTGGCTAACAGTTTACTTCACGCTGTGAACCTAGACGGTAAGTTTTTCTCAGATATTTCTGCGTTGTCACGTTAGCCGCATTGTAACTAGTAAGAGACGGAATTATTTCCCATAGAAACCTAAAGAGACTTTTTAAGTAATTTTTTGGTATTTTTAGCTACGTGGAGGTGACACTTTCAGTTACAAATACTGCTCATAATAGGGATTAGCAGCTTTTTCGCACGGCTGACAAACTCACTAAACTAGCTTTACAAATAGTTTCCATTTCGTTGTGGCTGATCCGGTTTTTGTGTAACTGACCTATTCTAAAAAGTATTACAAACATTGATTAATTAAGTGACTCAGGTCTTTCTCTCTAGTGTCATACGAGTCTCTTTTTGTCATTCAACGGATCCGATCTGAGGAGGGTTTAACTATGAGCCTCATCAGTTTCATGGGATTTTAAACGGCGACAGCTACAGACAAGAGTGCTGTTTATGCGCCAGATCCTTAAGTGATCTTCTGTTGGTGTGACAGTATTCACTCAAAGCCCAGGAGGGTTAACAAAGATCATACTTCAGTTAAACATTTATCCGGCAAAACTTGAATTTTAGATTTGTTTTCAGCCCATCGACGAAACGAACGTGACTGTAAGCCAAATGAAACTAGGATCATGTTTCAAGCTTTAACTTCGACTTCAATGTTTGGATAACCCGATTAGTCCATGCCAGCAAGGAAGTACAGGAAGACTAACAGTCTTGTACAAACAAAGCTTTGTTTTGTTTCCACTTTTTGTTCAGTAAATGTACCAGAAGTGGAAGCAGCAGTTACATGTCACAAAATCTGTGTTCAGTTTTGCTACAGCTGCAGACCAGCTGTGCACATCAAATAACCTCACCCTACTGTCTTTATCTGACAGTTTCAAACCTTGCTATAGAAATGAAAATGGAGATTCACCTTGATGACCTATTTTTAAAAACAGATGACATGTCTGTTTCCTTTAAAATGAGTAGTTTTCATAACTGATGTTCATTCTGTTTTATTTTAGTAAAGCAAAAATAACTCTGACAGCTGTTAATCCCACATCTGTTTTATTTTAAAATTAAACATTTTATTAATAACATAAGGCATTGTGTATGTTTAGTGTTGTGTGCGTGTTTGTGTTTGCCCTATTCATTAATGTAACTCTCATTTTGAGAAGAACTACCCTGTCTCTTTCTACTCAGCTCTTGTGATCTTTTTCCTCAAAGCAAAGACTTGTCAGGCAAACAATTGTCTTTCATGTGTCCTTTTAGGGAACACAGTCATGACACAGAAACGCAGTCTGTGTTCAGTTTCTCTTGGAGTGGAGGGTATGACCTGTGGCTCTTGTGTCCAGTCCATAGAGCAGTGCATTGGGTCTCTTCCTGGAGTGATACATATAAAGGTAAACGTTGGCTCTTTAGACTTGTTTGTGGTGGTTGGTGGGTTTGCATTTTGTTTGAATTCATTTTTAGTTTAAATGTCATTCAGCAGTCTTTGTTGCGGAACTGATAATAAAATTTTGCTGACTCAGTACTTCCCTTGTGATACTTAGTTTAACTACAGGATGTGAAATGACTAGCTGTTGTAACGGTCAAGTATTTTAAAACCATGTATTAATTCAATTCAATTCAATTTTATTTATATAGCGCCAAATCACAACAATAGTCGCCTCAAGGTGCTTTATATTGTACAGTAGATCGTACAATAATAGATACAGAGACAACCCAACAATCATATGACCCCCTATGAGCAAGCACATTGGCGACAGTGGGAAGGAAAAACTCCCTTTTAACAGGAAGAAACCTCCGGCAGAACCAGGCTCAGGGAGGGGCGGCCATCTGCTGCGACCGGTTGGGGTGAGAGAAGGAAGACAGGATAAAGACATGCTGTGGAAGAGAGACAGAGATTAATAACAGATATGATTCAATGCAGAGAGGTCTATTAACACATAGTGAGTGAGAAAGGTGACTGGAAAAG
>VVHJ01028729.1:0-10737 GCA_015107715.1 Tylochromis polylepis
TATCATCTGCAAAAATTACAAACTTTAGTAACTTTGATACTTTACAAATATCATTTATATACATAATAAACATTTTCGGACCCAATACTGATCCTTGAGGTACTCCACATTCAGTATCCATCAATTGGAATTTAAACTCATTTATTTGTACATATTGCTGTCGATTCATCACATAGCTTTTTATCCAATCCAATACCACACCCCTAAACCCATATTTTTCTAATTTGATTATTAGAATTTTAGATAATTTTAATATTAGAATATTAGAGTCAGTATTATATAATTGTGTTCAGGGACATGGAAGTAACACAGGAAAGAAATTCATGTCCAGAAGTCCTACCTGGGGTATTCTTAGGGTAATACCACTGCAGTTATGCTGCTAGGTTAGCGCCCTACTGCTAAGGACTTTGTGCTTGAGCAGATGATGTCCAGCTGTAGCATTCATGTGTCACAGACAGAGAGAGAGAGAGGGCACAGTTCTTATGAAAAGAGACCCAAACACTAATAAACAGAAACAAATAAAACCCACCCTCAAAACTAACACTCATTTAGGTTTAGATTAATGTGTGGCATGACTACCTAATGAAAAGCATATTCTCTCTCATCTCCAGAGGTAATAACTCTGACTCAGCAGATTCAGGATCAGGAGTCCTGTATGTTTCAGAGCTTCCAGACAGCCCCTAAAAACACTGTAAACACACACTTTTACAAGCTGGTGTGTGTAGCACTGCGGCTTTGCACTCTGTAAAGTTTCCTGCTCCCGGCTGAATAATGCAACATGTTTCTCTCCGCTCCCCTCTAGCACACAGTCACTCTCCCCACCTGCCTGCATTGCACAAATAAATAAAAAAAATCCTTATGTGGCTTTGCTGAGAAAATGAGCTGGGCGGGGTCGACCTGAGCCGCTGCAGGGGAGTCATAAAAGTAAAATGCCTTGGGAGATTAAAGTGTGTCGGTACGTGGTGTGCGTGTGTGTGTGTGTGTGTGTGTGTTAGCGTGAATCGAGGAGGGGTTCAGGGGCATATGGCGGGGCTTGGTTTGTCTCAATCCCACTCTGTGGTTTGCTGGTGTTTAGTCTCAGAGGAAGAAGTCCCCCTGAGGCCTCCCACCCATCTGCTTTCAAAACAGTCTGAAACATGTCAGGGGTGTGAAGACACTTGTTCTTTGTGTTACAGAAGGGGCGATTACAGCAAGGCGTGATGTAGGTGGATGCTGGCAAAATGAAAATATTTAATAAAACTACCTGTAAACATTTTTATCCTCATTTTTTATATTCGGGAGAATAAATCAAACGTTTGCAGCTGAATGCTAAAGTCTGCATTTTCCCCAATGTTGTCAGTCAGGGAAATTAGAGCTGTAAAAGTTTTTATAAGCTCTGCTGATTCACCTCATATACAAACACAGCTTCCGTAGTGTTCGCAACTCTCCGCCCCCCAACAAGTCCTCAAAGGAACCAGGAGTATGAAAACATGTACAACGAACCATCGTTGTTTACAATGGCAACCTACAAGTTGCCACAGTTTCCAGACTGTGCAGCAAGTTTTCCTACTCAGGTCAATAAGGTTAGTGTGGTCTGGTAACGGTTGAGTCAAGGTAAACATATTACAGCAATCTCCTTCCAACCAGGAAACAAAACAAGTTGTGCCCGGCTGATTGCTTTACATTGTTTTTCTCTTGGTGAATGATTGCAGGTAGCTGCAGATATCAAGTCTGCAAAATACTTTGGGTGAACATTTTAATCACAAAGGCCTTGCACGGGTCTTCTTGTGGGAGGCAACCTGTCTCTAAACAGTTGCAGTTTGATTTGGACCAACTGCAATCGCTCTAAGACGGAATAGTGAAGGTTTGCAAATAATCTCTATCTTATTTATGAATACAGACAGATTGCCTGCAAGTTGCAACCAACCTGAGTCAGCCTGCACACACAAGCACAACTCATCTGCAGTGTGTTTCTTTGCAACAGGGAGCTCGACTTAAGTAGTTGACAGCTGGTTGTATTCTGGTTATTGCCGAGCTCTCCGGTCACCATCCTTTAGCAGCTACATGACTATTTGTGCAGGAGTTTCTGTTTTAAATCTTTGAGGCACTGTCTGGACTCTGAATGTCGGAAGTTAATCTGAATTTCTGTGCATGTGTATGGCAACAAATTGCTTCCAGAGTGGATGGTTTCCTCCCAGCAGGACACTGTCTGATTCTTGTTTCTTAAAGTGATCTCCACTTGCTGTCTGAGGCCGTTTAGACTCATACAAGAGGAAACTGTCAGCACAGCGTTTGGTTTTAATTGTCGCCTATGAGCAGCAGTATGTGCAGCTCTTGGAGTAAAAAAAACATGATTGTGGGCCTTTGTGGTAAAGCATTTTCTCACTTCTTTCCAGTTTTTATCTACAGGAATGACTAATATGACTTCTGTTGTTTTCTTTGGTTTAGAAATCACAATAAATGCAAATATAAGCCATCATTGGTTGATTTTTAAGACAATGAGAATATTTCATGTCTCTAAAAGCATATCAGGGGTCTAAAAGTCGAAACAGCTGGAGCTCCTTTTAACCCTAATGCACCGATCCACTGCCCCTCTACCTCCTCCAGCTTTTAATGGAACTGTCCATCAGAGGATGTCTAACAGGTATTCATTAACCTCAATTGAAGCCAATCATAATAATGCATTTGGTTCATTAATTAGCCTGGCTGCAGCATGATGTGTATACATGTGGGGGTCCTATTCATAGCAATTTTTTCTCCATAGATTTGGAACATATTAACTCACCTAATCTCCACAGGTATCAAACGTCCTCCTTTATTACCTGCCACAGTCATCTGTGACCCAGTAAAACTTTATGCAGTGAAACATACATGTCTTTTTCTGCATTCAAAAAGCTGAATTTGACTGTTTTTGTCGTTGCAAACATGATGAATATGTTTAAAGCATTTATACTGTCGAGCTTCTATTTAAACATCTATAACACAAACAGCAGTGCATCTAGTTCCTACAGACAGTGAAGAAAATGGCAGAAAACCACCAAATCTAAGGTTCACGCTGACATTCAAAGCAATCTGACTTTTTCCTGTCCTTGAATCTGGCTTTTTACCGTTTTTCTTTTTTTTTCAAATAGCTCTTTCCTTTCTTGGTTTCCTCTTTTTTCTACTGGTTAAGTAAACGTCATCTGGGAAGGTGAGCTTTTAAAACCAAAGGACAGAGTACACCGACTGTTTTTAATAATAATTAAATGGCTCATTCTGTTTAAAATAAGTCAGTATCAGCTGATTTTATGTACAGCAACTGTAGCATGTTTAAAAAACCTCTTGAAGTACATTTTTCCTATATTTTAAAATGATTCCATGGTGATATGAGCCTTTAAAGTTTACCCAGAATGCACTTTTGGAAGTTTTCTTCAGTGAATTATCAGAAAATAGATGAAACATCCAGGGTACCAATGCTTGTTTCTGTTCCTCTATGGCATAGGCATTAAACCACTGCTGTAAACTATGATAGATCCATCATACCGATGCCGGTGAGAGAAAAAAATCATGCTAAACAAAAATTAGATTTAGTCTTTAGATTGCGACTCTTGGAATTGCAGTTTTCTAACAGCGCTTAAATGTGTTTTTCAGAAAATGTCTTGTGGGTTTCTGCTGTGCTTATGAAGTTATGAGGGTGAAGAAATGCTGGAATTAAGCACTAAATTTCAACCCAGCCCTCCATCTCACCCACCTCTATCACACCAGCCCTCAGCATGTCCTCCTTCTCTTCCTCTTGCCTGATAGCTCCATATTAAACATCCTGGCCATATTAAACATGTCCAACACATCCAGTAACCTTCCTCTGCACATGTCTAAACCATCTCAGTCTCTCTAACTCTTTTTCCATGGTCACTCCCAGTGAAAATCTTAACATCTTCAGCTCGACCCCCTGTCTTTTTGTCAGTGCTACTGTCACCAAACCATCACAGCAGGTCTCGCTAGCATCTCGTAAAACTTCCCTTTCACTCTTGCTAATACCTTCTGTCACCAAATACCCCAACACATGACATCTCTCATCTCCATGGTTCTGAAAATATTCAAAATATGGTAATGTTAAAGCGTCAAACCGAAACCAGTGGGTGATGTCATGCCGACTGCATTTTTTACATGCAGTCTATGAGTGGACCTGGCAACCCTGTACAGACTGTAATCCACACCCCACAGGAGCCCACGGATTCACTGAAAGACACCCAGACATGATAGCACACCCTTACAGACCCACAGCACATCAGGTCAGAGGGGTTCTGACCACCCGAGGGGAACCTGGATGTTATCAGGTGGTTTCTTTTTGTGTTAAGAGTATAATCTGTATGTTTAATATGATAACTACAGTGAGTAATTTACTCAAAGTTAACTTTTCCCCTGAATTCCTCCTCATTTAAAGTTTCCTCTTTGACACAGCAGCTGGGTGTGAACGCATCTCTATTCACTGAGCACCTGACACATTGACAAGCAGGCTTATTTTTAGCCGTCAGTGTTCTGAAAATCCAGTCTGCAGCTGCTCTTTCAAACACATGACGAGAAACCACAGCGATGCAGTCACAGGGTTTTTTATTTTTTCCTATCAGACACACATCTTAATGTTGACTCAGGCTTTTAAAGTTCTCAGTTAGCTCTCCTTCCAGTGACACCAGTTCACTCAACCTGTGTGCTGAGTGATGGCACCAGCAAACAGGAAGCGTGTGACGACACTTGTTGTTTTGACTGGAGCCATTTCTTCTTTTGTTTCTCAGGGGCAGATAAGGAGTAAACACAACGTGACACGCTGTCTCCTGTGTCGTTGTCGCTCTGCATCCCCGTCTCTCACCTTCACATCCACTCAGGGGCCCTGAGCTGATGAGTGTGCTCTGGTCCCCCTGCACCTCGTCAGGAGCTGCTGACTGACTGACTGACGCCTGGTGTTTTAGGCGACGGCTCCTGTGCCTTCCAAACAATCACGGCGAGTGTTACCAAACCAGGAAAAAGTGCTTCTTTGTTTGGAGTGAAACTAAAAATGAAACGTTCAGACTTCCCAGACATGATAATTTAATTGTACACAGACAAATCTATATTTAATCATCTTGTTGAATGTATGAATACCAGCTCAGATAAAAGGTGTGTGGTTTATTTTCATTCCTGTGTCAGTATTTCTGACTTGTAAACAACTAACACTCTGCAAATCTCAGATGGCTAATTTTAATCAACAATCACATAAGTCAAAGGTGTTTAACAAGACAAAGCAACCTCACAAAGAGAAGCATCTGTTAAAGCAAATGTCACGTACGAACTCTTTAAAACTCAGTGACCAACTAACATCCAAATAAGGCAGTACAATTAACAGCACAGCAGCCATATCATTGGTCAGATAATTGCATTCAAAATGCAATTGAATGGGGAATTTAGCTAAATAGCTAAAAGTTTTTGCACCAGGCTGTAAATATGTTTATTTCTGCTGTAAAGTTGGATATTTTAACATTGGAGGGACTGACTCTGTGCTGGAACTGTAGATACTGGCTCAGTGCATCATAACAGGTGTTTTTCTGTTCACATGATGTTAATGTGCATTTCTGATTTCAGCATAAAAAAACCTTCACTGTAGATCTTTAAGCGACATTATCCTGTTGCCTCCTCTTCTTCTGTAGATGTTTAGAACATGTACAAACATGTATTATTTATATAAGCGGATGGATTTACATTGAATTTGCTTTCACGAATTGTGGTCAAAATGCAGGCTTCATTTGGATGGAAATATGTACGAGTTAGTTAAATAACCCATGCAAACATTTATATAACAAATAAAGAGCAGAGCTCTTATGTATGAGTGTGTGGGTGCGTAGAGGATGGAGATCAGTAAGGAGTGGGAATAATCGATGCAATCATCATAAATATAACTGAATTAATCATTAATTAATCATAAAGTAAACTAATGTGCTAAATAAATGAGCCAAAGGTAGGAGGGCAATTGATTGTTCAGGGCAGAGTAGGTGGCATTAATCTGGCTCCCCTTCTCTTTTCTTTCTCTTTTGTTTTTTGTTTCCCACTGAAGTGTTTTCCAGTCATGCTTTAGTGCTTTTTTCCTCAAAACATATCCCTCATGAGTGCCAAACCAAAGCCAAAGTTAATACCATGAATTTCGGACACCATCCCACCGGTTACCACCATGTTCCTGACTCTAACCCTGACATTGGAGGATAATCACCAGATATAGCTCACCTTAATCTTGGAATATAACCTGATCCGGGTCTTAACTTTCTCTAACTTCCTTCCACCTGCTGTCAACCTACTGTAAGGCTTTATGTTTTTGTTAGTTCAATGAATTCAAAGGCTAGGGGTCTTATGTTTACTTCTTAATGCCTTGCTTCTGTGCCTAGCATCCACCATTAGCAACACCAGCTGACATTTGCTTAGAAATGGCATCCACTGATCACTGACCTCACCAAACGAGTGTCTCCCAGCACAACACAGATTCCACCACAGAACCTAATACTGATGTGGCTTCACACAAGTAGCAATCAGATAGCAATAGAGTTAGCAAGCTAAGGTTAGTGAGATATTTGCTATGTTAGGTGTCATGTAATTTGTACACATTAGCAGGTATTAGCCAGAAGAATCTGGGGAAAGGGGAAAATTGCTGTCAGCATGGGCAGGACGATGGATATGTCTGCTAGCATTAGCTAAAATTACAAGGAAAATACACAGCTAAGCCTTGGAAGTCTGAAATTCTGACTTCAAACTGAATGCAACAGAAATTCCCAGGTATGTGAGGAAGTCAGCTATAGCTAATTCCTCCAGACTCCCTGTCTAGCAATTTAAACAGCCATTTTCAATTTTTTTTAATGAATGTTGCAAGCTAACCATTGGATTCATGCTGCTAAACTAAGCTAAGTCACAGGTTACTGGCTAACCACACTTGCTAAAGGCACTGCTAGCAAAATCACACATGATCAGAAGTACTATTTAGCTAGCTTCAATAGTTAAACTGATCAATGATAATGAGTGTGTCCCAATTCCTAGGCCGCATCCTTTGAAGGACCCAGCCTTCGCGGTCTACGTGGGCCGGGTCCTTCGAAGACTGAGAAGGCCGGAAGTGCGAGGCTGTGAAATGGGACCGTCTAGCCTTCAGATTTGCGTCACCAGCTGTCTCGACGGAGTTTTATAAACACAGCCATCTCCTCCTTGCTCCCTAAAATATAACAGGACATTGGAGTAAATTCTCGACCATCTCACACTTCTGTTTAATCAGTTTTCTGTTTGACGTTTGTACAGCATATTCAGCTGTGTGAAAACTATAACTTTAATCTCAGCCAAACCGATTTACTCAGGAACAAATAAAACACTGAAAAAAGCCAAACAATAACATTTTTAAGTTATCTAAGTGATTTATATATCATGTTTAACCTGAGTAGCGAAAGACTGTGGGGGGTCTGAAAACGATGTGCCGGGTGTCCGGCGTTCTCGCTGGCTCTCGTGATCCTTGACCTCCCAGTCAGCTATCAAGCTGGTGGGTAACAGACATCTCCGAAAACGTCAGAGCACTTTTGCAAATATGTGATGTCTTGATAAATCGAGCAGATATTTGAAGTTTACACAGCTACATTCTCACCTGAATATATCTTAAAAGTTTATTTTGTGACCCAGAAAGAGTAATATTAAAACTAAGTAGCTGCTGCCATTGTTGGAAACTGGAATGGGCTGGGCCGCGCTATAAATCCTGGGATAGGTTGGGCCACGAAGGATACACCGAACCCATCCTTCAAATCCGGGGAAATGAAGGACGCATTTGTCGGCCGCATTTGGAGCATCCTTCGAATTGAGACAGCTTTCGTCGCCTGGCTGTGACGTAATCGGCCTTCAAATGCGGCCTCCGAAGGATGCGGCCTAGGAATTGGGACACAGCTAATAACTTTTATATAATGTATTAAGCATTGATTTTAGCCATCAGTTAATGATGAGTTGAAAGATTTATAACTAACATTTACTTACTGTAATTTAGCTGTACAGTATCTGACATTGGTCACATCATCTTATCCAAGTCCGTGTTGGCACACGCTGCCCTCTCAAGTACTGTAAAATTTACTCCACATACAGTGCACAAAATGAAATTACATGCAAAACGTGTTTGAAGCAGCATGCTGTTTAAACAGTCTGATGTAATCCCATGACATCACACTGATGTAGTCTGTAGTAAATGTGGACAGTCCAGGTTTTTCTTTATGCATGGTGAGAAATGAACTCTACACACAGAGTACTGCAGTTTTGGAAGCGTGGGACAAATCTCCACCAGAGGAAATGCCCTGAAGGCAGTTTTATAGGATTACATTCATGTCATTTCTTATCACCCAACAATGAGTCTGTGTACAGTCTGGAACAAACTGATGTGAAGCTCTGAAAACATACTTTACACAACCGCACCTAACAGCACCGCTCCTATCACCTCCCACACCTCCAGCATTACTACCGTCTCCTCTCTCATAAGACAGATTGTTTTTATCTTATCCTTTCACATCTCCTCATATTGCACCAATAAAAATGTGATTTTAGTCTTCTTTGTCCTGCTGAAAGTCCATATCTGCCACAAACTGCAGCGCAACAACTGATTTTTAATTATTTATGATCTTCAGGCTGCTTCCTTTTGCCCAAGGAGTCAAAGTGAAGATGTAAAACAAGCATGATGAGGTTCTTTAAATGAAGTCATAAAATTTAAAGATTGACACGACTTCATGAACGCTCTCCGAGCGTGTGAACGTGAAGTGTGTGTCAGGAGCTGCATGCCGGGGCTTGCAGAAGAATGAATGATTAATCTGCGCTGCTTTGAGGGTAATTTAGATGTCAGGCTCTTGTCCTCTGCTCTTTGCTAACTGAGCTCAGTGTGAAGAGGCCTCCTTCCTCCCCCACCAACTCCTCAGCTGTAATCTGGCCGGTCAGGCGAGCGTCGCCATCCCGCTGTATTTCAAAGTGCCTGCGTGGTGATTTATTGAGACCGACCGGGGAGTAACAAGAAGCAGAGCGACCTACAAAGGAGTCGCCACCCCCTCCTTCCACTTCGATACGGCCCAAACATTAGCTAATAGGAAAACCTAATGCCTGTTAGGAGTTATTTCTGTGTGGTTGTTTCACCTCTTGTGATTACACAGAAAAAGCCACGGGGGGTCAAGCAGCTTTCCAGCTTTGATTAAGCAGAAAAAAAAGGGGGAAAATGCAAAAAGGAAATGAACGAACACAGCACACTGCCGCTGAGCATCTGTGTTGGAGTGATATGAAACAATCCAATGATTGCTTCCCTTAATATAACTGATTTATTAATAACAGTAATTGCTAACATGCATTTTTGTGTGCAGACATTCAGCTGAGGCACACGAAACTTCCCATCTGCCTTTCTCGCCTTTGTTGTCGGGTAAAAACTGTTCTCGGCATCTCACTCACAGTCTAGAGATTGTTATTGGAAGATAAAGAGGTGGTGAGTAAGACAGACAGTCAGTGCTGCCCTCCACATGCAGACATAACCATTATGCACCTGCAGGTAGGCAAGGCAGGCAGGGAATACACCTGTGTGATGAATTATGTCGTCAACTAAACAATCGCTGTGATGAGAGTGATAAGAAAACAGAGCTGTGCAGTGATGGTATTCAACAGTGGTTTCTACAAAGGCATAATCCAACTAATGTGCAAAGAAGAGCAAGAAATGCAGTTAGAAGTACTGCAAAATTAATCATGCGGTAAAATAAATACATCTAAGCAGAAGATGCAGATTTTGTTTGAAGGTAAAGCAGGCAACAAGGAAGAGCCAAACGATGCAGTTCCTCTAATGCCCACTAGAGGCTCAAGGAGTGAGTCAGTCGCCATAGACTCCCATCTTAAAATGTCCAAACCTACAGCAGAAATATGTTTATAGCCTGATACAAAAACTATTCTGGTCTCCATCACTTCTTCGTCCCAAAAAAACCAAACAAACACAACGCCAACCCTCAACAAACACTTTCGATCACAAGCCGATTGCCGAGGTTGCCTGATGGAAGGCATCTCATCTCCAAACAAGTCTGACTGTAATCAGTCTTTGACAGATGGGCAGAGCTTTTCAATTTATAGACACAGACAGACTGCCAACATGTTGCAATCATTCTAAGTCAGTTTGCACCAATGAGTGCAACTCATCTACAATGCATCTCTTTGCAATACAAGATTCAACTCAGCTAGTTGCCAACTGTTTTTATTCTGATTATATTCCTCTATCAGGTAAAGCTGCTCAGTGCCTAAATCATTGTGCAGCTAAATTGCCATCCTGCCACTATTTGTGGAGGAATTTCAGTTTCAGATGTATGAGGTTCTGACTGGAGTCTTAAAGTAGTTCAAGTAAATTTCTGTGTATATAGATGGTGATGTATTTGTGATTTTTGCCTATTTATCAGAGTTAATTTCCATAGAATCACAAACAGATTGCATGCAATTGCCAGCTTGACCGGATTGAATCACAGACTGGTAGGCTGACTCCATCTTATTGCTGTTTATCGCCAAGGTCGCTTTGAAGACGACAATTGACTACTAGTAGACGCAGACCTGGTCCTTGTCTTCGGGGCAACCATTTCACTGACATCATAAGTTGCACACAGTTGCAGTAATTTTGCTTATTTGTAACATAAGAACCAGCATGTTCTGGACATGAGTGTTGATTTCACTCAGCTGCTGCTGTTTACAGTTTGCAAAGTTCACTTACAACGCAACTGACTGCAAACTAATGCAAGA
>VVHJ01028729.1:10903-31733 GCA_015107715.1 Tylochromis polylepis
CACACACACACACACACACACACACACACACACACACACACACACACACGCGCACACACACACACACGCACGCACACACACGCCACTGACTATCTATTGGAATGATTAGCTATTTTCCTCAGGGCAGCCTGTTATCTGCATTGCTGGGCTGCAGCTCCGGCCGGAGAGCCGGAAACGCTGGTCACCTCCCGCCCCATGAGTCTCTATCTATCCCGGCTCAGAGCTGGTGTGAAAATATTTCACCTGAAAGAGAAAACATGACCATAAAAAAACGGAAAGCACGGGAGGCTTCAGAAGAACAATGCTGTTATGGCCTAGCATGAAAGAGGAGAGAGAATAAGTCGTGGATGCGAAGTGAAGGCATGTATTAGCTGAAAGTGGAAGAAAGATGGGATAAGGGAGAGTCAGAAAACATGAAGGAGTGATGACACTGAGCGGCCCTGACAGCACAGCGAGAACAGAATAATATCAGTTGTGCTGGGGAGGGAGGTTATTTCATCTGTCAGACGAGCAGGAGGGAAAAAGAGACAGAGACAGGTTGAAGTCTGAGATAAGTGCCATGTTGGACTGAAAGATTGAAGGAGCAGAAAGCAGTGAGCTGGATGACAGTAATACACCAGCATCTGGAATTAAAATACCTGGCATGTGATTACACAGAAAATAATCAAAGATCCACCTAGCACTTTGTTCAACGCGTTGGCGTGAAAATTTCCAGCAATTTAGGGAGGAAATGCTGCAGCCTGTGCTACGAGCAGCTCATTTGTCAAAGCCACACTCTGACTGACAGCGTTTCCATGAGGATAAACAAACGAATTCCTCTCCATGATCATTATAAAGCCATCGAGGGAGACCTGGTGACGCTGTGTTATGACATGTGCAGCTTTCTTCCTGCCCCCTGGACTGCAGAAGCGGTGGGAACCTGGAAATTATCACCGCTCAGCACTTCTGTCAGTGGAAAAAGTAACCATTGTTGTGCCAGTTACTTTGGCATGAGGAGCACGCCGTGTTCGGAAACCTCAGACGTAACCTAACAACAGTTCGCTGTTGAGCCCAACCTGGAATCATGTCTGAGTTAGCCAGTGTATCAAGAGGCAGGTACAACAAACAGCTCTACTTCACCCTGAATGCTTCACATGCAGGTAATCACAGAGTTAGTGTTTCGAAAAGATGACAATGATACTGATCACGCGTGTGTGATTGTGGCTTGCGGCTTCCCAGAGCCATTTACACACTTGAGAACAAGCAACTGACACAAGAATGAAAGACAAAATAACGCCAACTAAATACAGACTTCTCCAGCTGTCCCTGTGAGACCCAGTTTAAGTTTTAGATCATCTGAGGGATGAAATTTTATAGAACCTTTTCTTCACAGCCTTTCAAAGACCAGTTTGAGGGTTACTTTGAGACAAATGTGGGACTCAGAAAAAAATAACCCAAAGTAAATCTTTTTCATTTTGAGTCCAAAAGTAAACCAGGCAACTATTAGAGCAAGATGAGGACCGCATCATGAGACAAAAAACAGTCCTCAGAGGCTACCTCCACATGTACACAGGTATTTAAATAAACATTTTTTAAAATGTGTTTTGGCCTTTTATCCTCTCATAAATGGTGCTTTGGATTGCTGAAAACTCGTAACAGGGTGAAGATTATGCAAATCTGAGTTTCTGCATTTACATGTGGACAATGAAAATGGAAATTTTGTCTTTCAAAATCAAAGGTGTGCACCTTTATCTCCTTTTGTGATGTCAGACTGTCCAACTTGTTATTGTTTGTGGGCTTTTGACTGGCATTTCTTCACGGTTCGGGTTATACTTTCACCTGATGCTTTGCCTTGGTCTTGGTCTCAACAACATTTGGAAAAAATCCTCATTTAAAAAAATACCCGTGTAAGTGTGAATGCAGACTGAGAACAATGAAGGGAACGGCAGGACTCTACGTATGGATAAGAAACGGGGGGTGTAACAGGAAACAAGGTGAAGGCAATCAAGCAGAAATTAGGCAAAACCCCCAAAACAAGGCACAAGACAAAATCAGCTGTCAACAACCAAAAACTCATCATATACATAGAGACCTAAGAAAACTGGACATGATACATGCACAGTGAAATCACAGGGAAGTAAAATTAAAACAAATTCAAATCAAAGACAAGAACAAAAACCCAGACCACAATACAGCTATTAAATACAATCAGTGGCTCACTCAAGAAAAATAAATGTTTTGGAGTCTTTGCTTGTGCAGAGAAGACACATACACATGCTGAAGTGGACCTCTTGGACTTCACCTTGGACTCTTTTGTGGTAAACCAGACTGAGTGGAAACCTCCGCAGGTTTCAGTCTGCATTAATATTTCAAACGACCATCCTAAACGAGCCAAACACACAGATTTATTTGAACTGTACCAGATTCCCTCCTCAGCAGCACTACAGCAGTGAAACCTTAATCATGCACAGCATTCACCTCGAGGCACTGCTCACTGGATGCACAGCAGAATAAAGTACACAGCACGAACATAGCTCTCAGTGATTATCTATACATCTTCCCGGAGTTCTGTCTCAGAGGATCCCTCTGGCTAATCCTCTCTCTTTTAAATAAATGTTCAAACTTTGTTCTTTTCCAGCTCTCACTGTCTCTTTCCCCTCATCGCTCTTCACCTCCTTCTGCACTCTCGCAGCTTTTGGACCTTTGAAGAAATTATGTCGGACACACAGAGGATCTGATGCGCCATCGATTTCCACATAAAGTACAGATGGCTTGTCTGCAGGACGTCTGCAGGGTTTTTGATAATGATAATAATGACCACGGCTGGACAGCAGCCTCCGTCAGGTGGAGGCCACCACACAGACAGCTCAGCTAGCCTGAGTAATCACAGATGCTGAACAGATTTCTGCTTCTTCTCGCCACTCATGAAACCATCATAGATGTACTCGCCGGATTTCACTCACCTGCACACTTGTGCATTGACAGTTTGCAGCAAATTTACAGCAAAGATTCACAGACTTTGTTTTATGGACCGCATGGAAAAGTGATTGTTTCTCCACAATGTTAAATACTCAAAAAACCTGCATCTGTGTAAGTATGAAGATGAGTCTTTGAACAGGTTCTTGCAGTAGGGTTAACCACAACCATCGCAACAGCTTGCTTTAAGATGATCTGTTATCTGTGTAAAGGGGACCTGCCTGCAGCTAAAGCAGCAGGACTTTTTGTGATACAGGTGTGCAAAAATGTAAACAGGCTAAAAGGCTGTAGTCTGAAACAAAGAGGTTCTGTTTGCCGTACGGAGAGCAGGAAATACAGAGCAGCTTTCAGAGTAGAGAACAAACGTTAAAAATTCTCTAGCCTACCTTAAAGTGCAGATAGTCCCACTGAAAACCTGTAGCATCCACAAACACAGTTTTGTCAGCTTTTTGATCTGAATCAGTTTGCTTTGGAAAATTGACTTTAATTTGATGATACTGAGCAACACAACACATTAAATTCGTTTTAAAGCCATTAAAGTATGAAATTTAAAGGGAGGCATTAAGAACACAAGTTAGATCATGTTAAGTCAGTCATGCCAAAAGACAATCTCAGTGACAGCCCAGCCCAGACAAGAGCCCGGATTGAAATGCAACCACAGTACCAATGTCTTCTGCTTGACTTCTCTCAGACTTCCACAGCACTTCTGCTTTTTCACCATGTTAGTTTGGATACAGAAAAACTCATTAAAACACTAAAGTGACAAACAAAATCTAACCAACACAGTCAGTGGAGTCTAGTGAAGTGAAACTTCACTTCCTTGCCAGAAAAACAGTTAGAAGGCAAATCAAGAGGTGAAAATCATCATGCGGTTAAGAAGAAAAACTGTTTCTTCAAGTTTATATAAATCATAGCTAAAGAAGCGAAGTACAGGAAGATTAATGCATTTTTTATGAACATGTATTAAATATTTTCATCTTTTGTACACCACTGCAGTGGAGACGCGACTGCAGTGCAGGCTTTACCTTTAATTCAAAAGGTTTAACACAAGTGTTGCATTAGCTGTTCAGGAATTAAGGCATACAGTATTTTGTCATTATCCAAAAACTTATAGAACTAATTGTATTTATGTCTTTTGCAGGGAAGGTCTTGCTAAAGATAAATTCTGCAAGAGTCTGAACATTATAAAAGAAAAAGTACAAAAATGGAGGCCTTCAAGTCATAAATGAAGCATGAATGGGAAGCATTTGACTTTTAAAGCAGCTGAGCCCCCAAATGCTCCTCCTATACTTGTGAAATGTGTTGTTAGTATAAAGTTCAAAATTAACATCATCGGTTCATCATTTCTTTAAACCTTTTTTAATTAAATCAGAGATATCACACTTATTTTACACTGTGGGCCACATGCAGCCCACTTTGACCTCAACTCCCCTTTCTGTCAGTGTAAAGAAGTTTAACTACATATTTAATCCCTAAAATATTTTAATACGAGCAAAAAGAAGTGCAGTTTCAACAGTATGTCTCAGTTTTTCTACATGATAAAGAAATGCTGCCTTAGTAAAGGAGAAATGCCCTCCTTCACATTTTCCAGTGGACTGGATTGGAGTTTTTGCTGGGCCGTTCCTGGTCCCCGGGCCTCATGTTTGACACGCCTGCTTTAAATGATTTGTGAATCATGCAATAAATCCAAACACGGTTGTGTTCACTCCATGTGACTGACGCATAATAAAAGAACATGCTCAGGTTGAGATAAACTTCCTTCCTTCGAGCATCTGATGGCTGCTGATCGTAAACAAGTAGTAGCTGAATCAGATTGAGTGCTGCTGGATGTTAAGCAGTCACCGACACTCTTCCCTCCATTCACTGCTTTAGTAAGTCATTGTTCTCTGCTGCCTTTGACTCACACTTTGGCAGCGACTTCAACAATACCAAGTGACAATGTTGCCCATATTTCCCTGTTCCCAGCAGCACCTGAGCGGAGCCGCAGAAGGCCTAAATCGAAAACGAACCTTTCTGTTTACAGGCCCCGTGTGACGGCGCAGAGCAGAGAACAATGGCGTGCATTGTGGCGCAATACAATGCTTCTTTAATGTGCTTTGACAAGGCGCGAGTGGTACAAACGATAGCAAAGCATCTGGGCTGTCACCGAGATTATTAATGACAGCGCCGTGTAATTGTTTTATTCCCACGCTCTGTTTGTCTGCCGTGATGATATGTTGCTCTTGGTGTGGATGATTGTGTGCATACAGTACCTGCATTTTGCAAGGTTTACAAAACAGCCCGAGCAGATCACAGGTCAGAGGTGTGTGAGAGTCGTCTCGGAGCAGACGAGCCAGGAGCTTACAGTTAATTCCAGCCGGTATTAAAAGATATTAGTCTGTCACATTTCACACCAGTGCGTCTCGCGCTACGTCACTGTTTCTGCTCCACCAGGTACACCGCTGAAGAATATGTGATGTGTTCACATAAACAGACCACCCACAGCGCATGCAGCTCGCTAGTTATCTTCAGCTCACATGCATACCGAGTAACTAGGAAAACAGCAGATGGGCTACTTGCTGGTGTTGACTGATATTCTGTAGACAGAACCTGACTCAACACACCAGAACTTGAAAAGCGTTCGTCAGCGCTTTAACCTGTGTGTCATATATTTCAACAGGCACAAACTGTGGTGTAACACCATGTCTGTGTTAGAGCCACAGACTGTATATAACAGTTGGGTACTGGGCTTTCCATTTTCAAGCCTCAGTATTATGAAGGCAGACATTAGCTATAGAGACCAATTTTTTTTTTTTTTTGGTAGCAGACTGTCTTCTTTTTCTTCTTCCAGCTGCTCCTTTTCAGGGTCACAAAAAAGCCTCATCTGCCTCCATCCCTGTTTATCACTAGCATCCTTTTTTGCCACCTAAAATACTACATCATATATACATCCATGCATCTGTCTTCAGCTAACAGTAGCACAGTTTCCATTGACACACACTGACTGGTCCAGCATGGAAATGTTAAGCATGTTTATTTATGCTGTTAAGCTGGGCTTTTTAACATGGGCTAAAGTGGACATTAGGAGAACTGCAGCTGTGTCTTCTTATGCACATGGTTTCTTGTGCGTCTATGAATAGTGTTGTCTTTACTTTGTTGTTTTGTTGTCACGGGGTCTATTTTACATGTAGTCCGTTTTCTTGTGTCCCTGCTGCTGCTGGATTTATGCTAATTTGTTTATGAACTTCAATACTGGATCGCTCATCCACCAATGAAGACGCATTTTGTGTTAATGTGGTCAGTGTATGTGCAGTAATCCCTGTGAAACTCAGGCTGACCATTCCAAACACTCAGTTTCACACAGTTTTTTTGACTCCTGGATTTGAATGATGTCATAGAGAAGGGCCATTCCTAATATGGCTGAAACCTTAAAGTGGGAGGAGCTAAAACAGCTCATTACAGACAGAGGATGAACTGAGGGGCACTGAGGCCCAGTGTGAGATAAAAGAAGGATTATTTGAACTGTGGATCATACAAAGCTGCTCTGGTAGAGTCCAAGGATAAGACATATGGAGCTGGAACAGCAGGTCTGTCACATCTGTGTTTTCAGGTTGCAAAGCTCTTGCTAACATGGCTTATAGCCACTCACTGAAAAAACATACAAAACTGAAACCTGAAGATTTGTTTAACAGGAGCCTTGAAACACAAAAGCTGTATATAAATATGGAAGCAATGTGCTGAAAGATTGTGTAATCCCTGCTGGTGAGCTTTCCGATGGCTCTTTGTGCTTCTAAAGTTCCTCTGTGTCTCTGAAGCTGAAATGCTTGTGCTTCTCTTTTTGAAGTCCAGCTGGAGAAGTGCATAGGATATCTGATTTTCATGGTCACTCTGAGGTGGAGGGAGGTGGGCTGTTAACTTCAGCTTGTACAAGAGAGAGCAGGGGGATCAGAAACGGCGTGTTTTTTTTTTCTACAGGTGCTGGTAATTATTTTAGAAAGAAGAAAATAAGTTAGCATGCACACAGTGTTTCCCACTGTTTTTATAGTATTTTTACCTCAGATTTTACAAGAGCAAGGCTGGAGTGATGTAGTGAGGTGGAAACAGAAAAAATAAGAGGCTGGACTTCACACGCACCACTACTCTTTGAGGCTGTTATTCAGTCAGGAAGAAATGTCATTGCAAGGAGTTGCATTTAGATTGCAGTGTGTGGACTTACAGCATTTGAAGGAAGTGTAACTGCAGCTTTAATTAGGACTGATTTTTGCAGGGGAAACATATCCATCCACATCAGCTCATCTGTTTGTGTGTCAGCAAGATTACCCTGTTGATCCCGGTTTGATTAAATATGAATTTAAACCTAAAGAGCTTCTGTTTGGTGCATTACCCTCCATGCATCTACATTCCGCCGCTCCAAGTCATAAACTCCTGTCCTCTCTCTGCATTTGTTTGTGTTGTGTCCTTGTCTTTTTTCTTGCAGCTGGTCAGGGAAGACTCGAGCTTGCCAGGCAAGCGCAAATTGGTCTCTAGGCCTGTGTGACTGATGCAGTCAGTCAGCACAGTGATCATGGCAACTTGTTAAGTGGTTACACATACAGTTTTCTGTTCAGCTAAATACAATCAACAAAGCAGCTCTTCATCTTGCTGCCAAGAGATTGCTATCATGTTTTGCGAGATATTTTTTATAGTAGTGCTAGAGATAAGACAGGAAATGGGGGAAATGTCAGAGGGGACGTGCAATTCAAACTGCACACTCTGTGGTCATGTGGAGCTCCCAAAAGTATTTACAGGTGGAAAAGGGAAAAATTTCCCTCCATTTGAAAAACAAAAAAAACCCAACCTAATACTGTTTGTGCCACAAGCTTGTTCCTGTACAACACCATTACCATTGTAATTATGTCAGAACCGTGGTGATGCAGTGTAGTTATAAAACCGCTATAGGGAGGAAGTTGGGATGAATGGATGAACAAAACACTGGACTTTAACCCAGGAAGCTGCTGTTTATTTCTCATGTCACGTTACTCATTTTGGATTATTTGTTTATTTGCTGGGAGGGAAGTGGGAACGCTGCTATTATAAACCCATTTGAATTCTAAAGCTGTCTTCAGACATAAACATATGGTTCTTAACGACTGTTTCACGCTTTATTATCACTACCAGGACAGTGAGGATACTTTTAACAATGAGGAAACTAAAACCTCCAGAGGAGATGATCATAAAATCAAATGATAATGAAATTGAAACAGGAATTGGAAAACCCGACATACAACTCCAAACCCAGGGAGCAGGGTACATTCAGAAGGCCGAGACTGTAAAAGACTCGATAAACATCCTGAAGTCAGTCGAAGTGTGAAAATAAAACAAATGCTCGGGTGTGGTTAGAAGGAAGTTAATGTCTTTAAGTAGATATTTGTGGATGAATATGCAGAATCAGGAAGCTGTCTGGTTTACTGTCTTAGATCTGTTGCGTAAGGTAAACACTATGTAAAATACACTGAGACAGCCTAGCTGAATGACAACCGGTGCGTGAAATGTGAAGTCACGGGTTGAATACCAGGCTGGCAGACATTTGGATTTTCACATTGATATCCTGTTCAGAGCAGACACGCTGGTGACTGAACTCATCAAACCTGAGTGGATAGTAGGAGCTCATTTTTTCTTTAACTGTTCTCCAGAGGTTAGGAAATCAGGAGACAAAGAAAATGATCATTCTAACTCACAGTCTCTTATAACAGAAGGTGCAGAGTTTGGGTTTGTGGTCATTGTTGATGATAACTTAAACCTCAGCCACACAGGCCTGGAGACTGGCGAGTGACCATCTGGAAACTCCAGTTGCTATCCCCAACTGTTTGGCGAGAGGTTGCTGGTAGCTGCTAATGTGAAACTGGTCGCAAAGAGATATACGGTGCTGCACTGAAAACTTCCTTATGATTGATTATGAACGGCAGATTCTGACTTGGCTGCAAAATATGTCCAAACTGCTTACTGAGCAGTCGTAGAACTGTGAAAAGTGTGGAACAAGCTGGAAACGTCGAATGCTCACCTTCACAGTAAAAGTTATGCCTTTTGAAAGATGTTTGTTTCGACTTTTACTTTGGAGGCGAATGTTTACCATTTTCGACCCGCTTCACACTGACGAGGTTACAGGCAAGTCAGCATCTTTCATGCAGACTTCAGGTTACCATGACAATGTGCCTGAAGCCAAAGCATGAGGGGATTTCTGGCGGAGCACGCTCTTTGCGGAGCTTTAATTCCTTTTGATG
The DNA here is from genome assembly GCA_015107715.1 of Tylochromis polylepis. NCBI lineage: Eukaryota > Metazoa > Chordata > Actinopteri > Cichliformes > Cichlidae > Tylochromis > Tylochromis polylepis. Next base: position 20,098 of record VVHJ01028729.1, read on the forward strand.
AGGAAGTCCAAAAGTTCTGCAGGAGCTTGATTACCCAAGGACTGGTATCATGGCTTCTTAACCCAGTGAATTTCTCCCAGTTCTTTCAGCTTCCGCCTCCGAGTGTCTCTTTTTTTCCCCAAACACTGGGACTCTGGAGAGTCTATTTTCCTTAAAGTGACTTTAGGTGGAAGATTGCTGCTGTTATTTGTAGGACAGCTGTCTAGCTGGACTCTTGCAGTGAAGCCCTAATGAAAGAAAGTGGTCCACTCCAGCCTATTGCTCTGTATGGAGGGTGACAACCAGTCCCGATTCATCATGAAATAAGCATTTTGTTCAGCAGTCCCTACATGACACGCCAATTTCACACCATGCAGGGATTTTCCTTCAGATGGACCTCTCTGATGAGCAAATGCAATGTCACTGCGCCTGTTGTGGAGGTGATGGGAGATAGACTGATCATCAGACACTCACTCCAGTGGCCTGTCTTTCTGTTAGTCTGCTGGCTCCCCTCTCCGTCTTGTTGCATGACTGGCTACCATTTCCTTCAGCAAATAAGCACCCAAACACCACCAGTAACTCTCCTCCTTCTCCTCCACCTCCTCCCACCACACACACATACACATACATACACACACACACACACACACCCTGCTACCCCACAATGCCTGCCAGGAGGACTTTTTTCTTCTTCTGTGATGTATGCCGTCACTCCACCCTATTATTACCCCTGACTGTAATAGGCACCTCTGTTCCCAATCAAGTTTTTACTTTCTGGCGGAGAAAGAAAACTGTTTTGCAGCAGACACATTTTATGCCTCGCACACACGCCGTCTGCTGGTGTCATCTACTTTGGCTGCGGGCCTAGCTCGCCCAGATTGTTCACGCAGCACTTTTACCGCTCGTGAAGGCTCTCAGCGTTGCCAGAACACTGTCAAAACGTTCAAAGGGAGGCCCTGCGTTGTTTATTGTCTGCTTCGGGATGGATAGTAGGTGGTCTGTGTATCTGTCTGCACTCAATCTCCTGATCTTCTCCAAAGCACAATGAGCACTCAAAGCACACACAGAAGCAGATTGATAAGCGACGGGCAAAGGGGAAGTACAACAAATAAAAGAGAATGCGCATTGTTCTTCTCTCCAGCACGGCTCCCTCCATGAATTACGTGCCTCAGTCCTGCTTTTTCGCTTCCCTCCTGCTGTCATCCTCAGTCCCTCTCAAGGTGTTAGAAGTTGTTTACAAAAATCTTTCAGTTTTTTCTGCGACTGTGAGATGATGCTGCTTGACAATGTGCTCACGAATGTAGAGAAAAACAGAGCAGGCTGAGGTAATCACCAGGGACAGGAAGGAAATAGGAGCCGAGTCACCCTGCAATTGTCTATCAACTTTCTCTCTCTGTTATCTTTGTGACTTCGACTTGCTCGGAGACACACTCAGCCACGCTGCCACATACCTAAAACACTTGTAATCTGTTGTGCTTCCACTCCAAACTTCATACACTGCAGATTGCTGACCTCGTGCAGCGGCCAAAGACTTTCATTTACATCCACTCTTCCAGGCGCGCTAGCTTCATTTCTACTTGGTGAAACAGCATTTTCTTTTTTTAAGGCGTTGCTTAACGCTGCCGGGTTGAAGGAGTGAGGTGTAGGGAAAAGAGGACCAAACATCAACCTTCAGGGCTTAAAAATCATGCCAAAGTAGAAGTGGCAAAAGCTGCACTTCCTCTAATGTCCACTAGAGCCTCCAGCAGTGAGTCCGTGACCTCCATGTCAAAATGTCCAACGTTACAGCAGAAAGAAACACGTTTACAGCCTGATACAAAACCTCTTTGGACTCTGGAGCTCATTTCTCCCTTCATAATAACTGTACAAGGGAGAATATTTTTATAACTCACCTGTTTATATTGTATTAAGGCTTAAACTTTACATTATTGGGGGCGTCCTCCTTGACTAACAGGTGGATGGCGATTCAGGCGACTGTAGCTGATAGCTGTCTGCTAGGCCTCAGCTAATAGAAGTCCCTGACCTGGGTTTGTGCTGCTGGAGCCTTTTAGGAGCGTTTTTAATGCCATAATCTGACCAATGATGTTCAATTCAATTTTATTTCACAACAACAGCTGCCTCAGTGTGGTTTAATTTAGAAAGAAACCCCAACAATCACACAATGCTCTGACCAACAACTAATAACTAACGCTATAATTCATTTAGGGTTGTGTTTTGCTCTGCACCGATTCTTAACCCACGCCCTGAGAACCATTCTTAACGTTGTCAGCAGAACCTTCACCAACATTCCTAAAGCTTCGGATTCTGGTTTAAAAAGCTGAGTTCTGCAATGATGACTTTTAAGAGGACGTTCTATCTTGCTGTTATAACGGTCACACTGCAGGTTTAGATTTAAGAGGTTTAGAAAACGTTGTCCTACGGCGCTTTAATGCAAAGTTTTTTCTTCTCTTTTGTTTACAGAGGATTCCACGTGTTATTAAGAATCGAATGTGGAGATTTCATTCCCCAAAACATCATAAAAATGGACTTTTTCTGGCTGTTGATGGTATTTTATGGTTTATTGACCAAGACAGAAATATCCAAACCTATAGTGTCAGTTTGAGAGATATCTGTTAGGTTTTGCGTTAAGCTGTTGTTTGGGTTTAGTTTCATGCTAGCTTATGGTAGTAAGCTGGTAGGGGAGAGCTGCCAGTTTTTTTATTTGACACTTTTCCTGTTTTTGCTGGCGTTATCTGGGAGTTTGGTTGTAGGTTTTTGTAGGTGAATAGTTCTCTTTGCTCTCTCTGAAGTCAAGCCGTCTCCTCATCAGAATAAGAATAAAAAAACTTTATGAATCACAGAGGGAAACTAAGTTGCCATCATACATACAGACAACAAAGCAATCATATAAAAAAGAAATATAAACATAAATAGATAAATATAAATACTGATATAAGTATAAATAAAAGAGGACTGATTTGATGTTTGGTTAATTTTAAAGGGTTATTGTGTGGTGTGCTGTTTGCTGCCCTCCCTCATCATCGTACCTGCTGCTGCTATACTGATGATCTAGGCTTTCTATGCACGTTTCATATCCAGGAGTTAAAAGTTATTCGCCTGTAACGTCTCCCTGTCCCTGTTTTAAAAGTCACATTTTGTGTGTTTTTAGTGCACGATGACTGCAGCAGGAAAATGACATAATGTTAAACAGCAACAGGTATTTTCCCCCTTCTTCTGGCATAGTATTGACAATCTATATGGTTTAAGAGGATTAAATGGGTTTTATGCAGGAATTCTCCTGATACTTTAAGATAGTGCTGGTGTAAGAGACGCAGCACAGTGAAAGCAGCCATAGCATCTGCTGTTTTTTTTTTTTAATTTACAGTTAAAGAACAAGAGAATTATCAGGGCCATTGTAGTGCCGACGCGGGGTCACCAAATTCATCTGCCGCACAAATTACAGCACAAAGAAAATATTTAAAACGTAAAAGCATATTTGTTGGTGTGATTTTAAAGCAGTTTGAGTGGAAAGAGGGCAGGATAACCTTAAACTTGCTGTCTGTGAAAGCACATTTTGTCACGCAGAACAAATGTGCACAATAGAGCAAAACTGCGATTTCGAGGGCAAAGTGAGAGAAACTGGAAAGTGGATTTCAAAATGTGTGCATCCATCTGTGTGCGCTAGCAGGAGAGAAGAACTTGGAGGCCATGCTGCTGAACTGAGAGGCCGGTTTGACCCATATTCCATTAAACCGCCCACTCTGGCTGTGCGCTATATTGGCAGACGCCGCTGCTGCTCCGAGAGTGAAAGCTGTGATTAAGCCGTAGCTATCGGACGGGTGAAGAAAGCTGAGGCGAGTGCATCGTGAGAAAAACACATCATAATCAATACTGTCATCTTCGCCCATCTTTATTCATTCTTTGGTTTTCTCTGAGTGCCGCACAAAGTGCTGCTGCCTCGCGAGTTGTTCCAATCGACTTCAAATGGCCTGACTTTCTTTTGTTTTTCCTCTTTTGTCTCATTTGGTGTTTTTTTTTAGAAGCGAAAGAGGACCGGTGCGGCGCTCAGAGGTCAGCAGATGATTGGCTGTCTAGATGGGTCGAACTTTGGCTTTGTTATTTTGAAATTGCCTCCACTGTGCTGGTGATGTCAGAACAGGACTCATGTTTGTCTGTGAAATTATAGCAAAAGGTGTCCGCTGGTGCACTCGCTTTATTCCAAAGTGACTTAAAACGAGTCAAATTGTCAGTTCTTAGAAAATAGAACAATGAAACAGTAATTCAGTCAGATTGCGAGGCTTCTTCTAAGCGGTCATCATCCTGAGAGTTCAAGAATGATGGATCACCCGTGAGGCAGCTCAGTCCTTGTACTCAACATCTGAGTGAGCTGAGAGGATGCAAATGTCCAACGCGGTCCCTTACACAAAGTCTGCGCGATGTCTGATTATCACAAATAGAAGAACGGAGCAGTTAATTAACAGCCACGTGTCCGGCCTTCTGCACGCTCACTCACACAAACCTGAGTATTTTTGATGCCAAACAGCCAAACATGCCCCTGCTGATGGCCACATGTAAGAAAAAGGAACTCGGGGTAATGAAAAGCCAGCACTGCTTCCAGCAGACTCACTTCTGTTTGGAGGTGAGGTAAGCGGTGGGCTGCAGCAGGAACAGCCCAGCGAGTGACCTCCTTAACTTTCATCGCTCGAGATCTTTTATCTGCTCATTTTGCCAATGAGGGAACAGTCTTCACTATGTAGTACTTTAAACCTCCATAATCTCTGTTTTATATTGTCCAAGTGTACTTCCACACATGGACAGGGGGAGCCAAGGATCGATCCAACGACCTTCCACCTACTTGCATTGATAACTAAAAAGCTCTCCTTTGGCATGTGTGCTGTGACACACGGGGTTATGGAATAACCTCCCAGTGAGAGCCATCATTAATCAACAAGCAGAGTCGCTGCTCTGAAGGGGTATGTCTTTAAAGGGCAACAGTGCAAAACACAAAGGTCCCGCCGGGATGTGAACGATTAAGTAGACGTTTTCTTTCAGCGGCTGCTTTGGCTAAAACCAGAGCATCGGTGCACCGACACTAAAGGGCGAGAAGAGAGGCCCGAGCATCTTTGTTGCCCCGTGACTCAGAAGATTTGTGTTATATACATTTCCAGTTTCTTGTGCCTGATGTACCAAGTTAAACCGTAAACTTTGTGCTTTATTGTCTTTTCAGCTGATGGCCAGGGAGGGAATAAACATATTTGTTATTTTTTGTTTTGAAGTAGTCTTATGCAAACGTCGATTTGGAGACGAGGGCGCGGAGCTCACAGAGAACACTGGCAGCACTTCAGTGTGAGATACAGCGGCATCAGCCTGCCTTGGCAGAAAGTAAGCAGCAGCAGATGGACGGTTGAATGGATTAGGGGCTGAAAGTCAAGCTTCTCTCTGTGGTGTTTTTCATTTGTGACTCACAAATTCAGTCAGAAGTTGAATGAGCTTCTGAACAGGGAACATCGTGCAGGTGGAGCATCAGGCGGATACAGCCTCAGGTGAACCGCTGAGAAATGGTCCATGACATAAATTCAATAATCCTGCAAACGCTCCTCTGAATGAAACATAGCACGCACTCCACCTCCCCTTCCTCCTGCTACTCCCCGAGCTTTTTAAGTAACTTTGGGCCTTTTTTAAAAAAACTCCTCCTCCTCCTCGTGTTCGCTGTGCTCCCTCACAGGAGGTGACCGTGACACAAATGATGACAAGGTGAATCTGTCACACCGCCCCTCCCACAGCTGTGTGTGTGCTGCACATTACAAGTGCATGTGTTTACATCTGTGGGCTCATTTGTTGAGGATTTATGCCACAGACCCCCCAAACACATTTCCTCCCCTCCTACCCAGAATGCCTCTGAGCAGGTTTTGCATGTTATCCCACATGTGCTCAGGCTGTCTGTTTCCAGCCTGGGTCCACTGTAGAGGAGGAGGTGATGAACATAATGATATGATCACCTACTGAATTTGTAATTGTTCTCCTTTATAAAGAAATGAGCAGTCTCTAATTTTTATGGTAGTTTCATTTTAATGGAGAAAGACAGAATAAAAACCAAAAATCCACAAAACTTGTACATAAAAGTTATAAATTGATTTGCATGTCACTGAGTGAAATATGTATTTGATCCCCAAGCAAGACATGACTCAGTACTTGGTGGAGAAACTCTTGTTGGCAAGACGTTTCTTGTAGTTGGTCTCTAAGTGTGTACACATCTCATCACACTCATCTTCCCAGAAGCTGTAAGTCCTTTAGATTTCTTGGCTAACACTTGACAACTTGCAGTTTCAGCTCCCTCCAAACATTTTCTATATGATTGAAGTCTGGAGAGTGGCCAGGCCACTCCATGACCTTAATGCGCTTCTTCTTTACCCACTCCTTTGTTGCCTTGACATTATGCTTTGGGTCACTGTCATGGTGGAAGATTCAGCCAGAAAACTGACGATGGGTTGTGGATAAGGGAAAGTTGTCATCCAAGATTTTACACTACATGGCCCCATCCATTGTCCCCTCATTGTGGTGAAGTCATCCTGTACCCTTAGCAGAAAAACAGCCCCAAAGCAAAATGCTTCCACCTCCGTGCTTGATTATAGGGATGCGGTCTTTGGATCATACTCAGAATTTCTCTTCTCTATTACCCCACTGAGTCGAGTTCATGCCAGAAAGCTTGATTTTGGTTTCATTGTTTGAATCATATAGATGTTCCCTATCAAACTTAAGATGGGCCTGTATGTGTGGCTTCTTGAGCAGGGGAACCTTCTGGCCCAAACTGCCTTCAGACCATTATAAAGCTCCTCCAGTGCAGTTTTGGCCGATCCAACACCCTTTCTCATGTACATCCTTGCTCCATGAGGCAAAATCTTATATGGAGCTCCAGACTGAGAGCGACTGATGGTCAATTATTTCTTCAGTTTCCAAATAATCGCTCTAACAGTTTCCATCTTCTCACAAAGCTTCTCACTGATGGTCTTGTAGCCCAATCCAGACTTGTGCAGATCTACAGTTTTGTCCCTGATGTCCTTTGACAGCTCTTTGTGTTTGCCTGTGGTGGTGGAGAGGTTGGAATGGAAGAAACATGACCAAGTTATAACCTTGATGTAATGTGTTTTTTGAGGATTTTTGCTTGATATTTTGTCTCTCTCCATTAAAATTAAACTACCATAACATTTAAGAGACTGTTCATTTCTGAGTAAAGTGATCAATCTTACAAATTTAGCAGGGGATCAAATAACTATTTCCCATGCCTGTGTGTTCATGTGGACCCTTTTCTTCGCGGTGTTTATTGAAAGTGAAACTCGACTCATTTGACAAACTTTTCTGGCTCGCATTCCTCTCCGCTCAGAGTACACAAACCTGACATTCGCTCTCTGCATTGCTGTTTATGCTTACTTTTGCTTCTGCATTGAATATTTGTTCTACCTGCCTCGATAAACAGTAGCACTGTTGTATATTGTGTCCCATGGTCAGTGTGTTTTTCTGTCACGACCTGATCCTTGGGAAAATAAAAGTCTAGATGGAGTAACAAGTGACATTTCTGCCATCACATGCAACGCCTTGACCTTTGGAAACCGTGGTTATGTTATTTTATAGAAACAGTATCTTATCTTTGCACACAGCTAGCTCAGACATAAATGTTGGAGCCACAACTTCTTCCTCTGTGTATCAGCAGCTGAAAATCATATTCCAGATATTTCTTTCCCCAGCAGTGATTTCTTACTCCTTCTAAGGGGATCCTCAGGCTACATGAGTTTTTTTTAATTCTCTTGGTCTACCTCATGGTCTCCTCCCAACTACTCTAAGTGAAGGTGACCAGGAGGCATCCCGATCAGGTGGTTAAATCACGCTGAGCTCCACCCAGCTCCATCCAGATTTCTGAGTACCTCAGTGGTGCCCAATCTAGAACTGGTCCTAGACTGGTGCCAAAAAAGTGGCACCAGCACAGAACTGTCTGGGCCAAAGAATCACTGATGACGCGGCTGAAAGACGGGCTACCACCAGAAACTCCCCAATGATGTGGCATCGCTTCTCTATTTCATTCAAACCTAAAGAACTCGTAAAGAAGAGTCAGAGATGCCTCATGATAACGCTGTCATTGTATTTCATTAAGATTCGCTAGTAAAGGCAAGGAGTCTTTTTCTCTTGGAGTTGTGGATGACATTGTATATTTTTTAGGCCTGTCAACGTTAACGCTGATTAATCCGTCATCACGATTAACACTATCAAAATTTTTACCGCAATCAACCCATCTGGAGCGCAGAATGACTCAAAATCCCTGAAACGTCTCTGTCAACGCAGTTTGTCCAAAGTTTGTCCATTCTGTGCTCCACATGGGTTAATCGGGGTAAAGATTTTAATCGTGTTAATCATGATGACGGATTAATCGGCGTTAACGTTGACAGCCCTAATATTTTTATATTGCATATTTTATATATTGACCTGCTTACATGGTGTGAAGAAACTTTTAATCACACCACAGGAGAAAAATTCAAGACATTGTTAATGAACCCAAATTAAAGGATATCAGCTGTACTTTGGACTTATTTTCCATCAGTTTACTTGAGATCATCTCTCCTGTGATGTTCATTAATATTTGACAACCAACAGTATCTCTGTCCTGAGAAGCAGAAATATTTTGACCAAACTCCCATGTTAAAATGTCCAGTGTTACAGCAGAAATAAACATCTTTACAGCCTGATACTAAAACAGTCTCTATGGCTACTTTCCCCCTTCACAACAACTCATCACTCACCTATTGAAATTCTGCTAAGCTTCACCTCACATTTCCCGAATCTGAATTTACTGAATTTCCCGGAGGAACCTACCCGAGGGATTAATAAAGTTCTATCTGTCTATCAGGTCCTGATTTGGACCTCTGGGCCGTGTTTGTGCTGTTGGAGCCTTTTGAAGCATTTTTAATGCAATAATATGGCTGCCGTGTGGTTAATTGTACTAAAAGACCATCCAAGAAGATGAGCTCCAGTTTTGGTAGAGTAAAACTCATTAGTCCTCAGATAATGTAAATAACGGGTCTATCCTGCAGAAGCATCGACTCCACTAAGCTGTTTACAGCTGATATTCCAACAGAAATAGCTGAAATATGTTATATGACAAATCTGTTGTTGCAATCAGCCTACTGGATTGTGGGAGAAATGGGCAGCTTTTAAGTCCTGAATATGATCAAATAATCTATGGCTACATGAGTTTGGTGGAGCATCTCTAAACTGGTTTTGGAAAGATGACACATTACCTGCTTTTTTTCTTTCTAAACTGCACAGAAAAGGTTTTATACCCATTGCGGATGAGATATAGTTGCTCTGACGAAGTGTGCAATTAATCTTTTTATTGTTGTGGATGTATTTATATTCAGAATGTGCTCTTACGTGTGTGTCAGCTCTGATAAGGACTTATTCCCCTGCGAGAACTCGTAATTTATTCCAGCTCTGGTGAGATTAAACTAACTCTTTAAAATCACCAGGGGATCACATCTCTAAACCTACCTTTTCCTCTTAAGGTGCTAATTACTCCCCTGTAATGAGAGTAATCAGCACTTGAAGTGATGTTACATGGGGAGTGCTTAGTTTATGATTGCCAGTATCGCCCTATGCATCTTTAAGCGCTCAGTAACAGGCTTAAGAAATGAACTGCTTCACTGGAGCAATCAGATAAGGGGCATCGTATCTTGAATATTGATGACACACTAATGTGGCATCTGGAAACAGGTCGAACACAGTTCTGCACAGGATGAAGGTGCAGAAACCCGTTTATCTCTGCAGAAATGAAATTTTTATACATTTTATATACAGTAATGTGATGGCATCAGCCACACATGGGTAAAATCAGTCTATTTATTCACTTCATTAGTTTGGTTTGCAGTTATTTCCGTAATATAATTTTGTAATGTCTTTATTTAAACCTACCAGTGATATTATGAAGCGCGCACATAATAGCATTGTGTGGTTTTTCTAAAAATGTTTTCTGTTATATTAATAATGTTGCTCTTTCTTTGAGTTACCTGGTTTGGGGGGATGGCTGTCTGGGCAAAAGGCGTGGGCAAGGGCTGAGGACTTTGAAAACACAATGCCTGCTCAGCAGGACCAACCAAGTGCTTGTCAGAAACGGGGGTGTTTTAGGTTTACTTATGTTATTTTGTGCTTAATTAGTATTGGTGTTTGTTTTTGTTTCCCCCTATTGTGTGTAAATGGTTTGGCCAAACCACTATAAAGGTTACTCTCCTGTGTCTTTGTGCTTAGGTCAGTTTGTGAGTTAAGTTGTCTCTATTTTGTTTGTTTAGGTTTTTTGAGTAGAGTTATATTTAGTTGACCTCTTTTATGGGCCTGTTAACCATATTTTGAACTTTGTCTCTTTGAACTTTTTTGGGGGTTAAAATAAAAAAGCCCATTTTTGAAGACATTTTTTTTCTGTGTCCTCTGTCTTTACTGCTTGGTCTCTCACAAGTAAATATGTGTGTTTTTTTGTTTTTTTTTCTTCACGTGTCCCTCCTGGACTTTCCTGCTTATTGTGTCAGATGTTTAGTTACTCCTCGGCCTCCATTGGCAGTAATGACACCTGGTTACGTCAATCGGAGGTCACTAAAATCAAATAAAATCGTGTGTAACTTTGCCAAAACAATGTTGGACTCTGTAGCTTTCTCTGGTCCCCTCCCCAATCGGACCAGGAATGACATGTTTAGCCGCATGTTCTCCTTAAATTGCTGGTTGTCTGAGTGGCGTCCAAAAAACAATGTGGGCTTTATAGATGATTGGGAAACTTTCTGGAGGGAACCTGGTCTTGTTAGGAGAGACGGCATCCATCCCACTTTGGATGGAGCAGCTCTCATTTCTAGAAATCTGGCCAAATTTTTTTAAACCCCCCCAAAACGTGACTATCCAGAGTTGGGACCAGGAAGCAGAGTTACAGTCTTACACGCGTCTCTGCATCCCCTTAGAGACTGTTTCAGCTCCCAAACAGACAAAAAAACAAACTAAAAACCAACAAAAAATGACTTAAACATAAAAAAAAATCACAAAGAAAGAACAATACAGTATCCACATCTGCACCAAAGAGCAAAACAGTAAAATGTGGATTATTAAACATTACGTCTGTCTCTGTTAGTACATGAGTTAATAATTGATCAACAAATCGATTTCCTCTGCCTTACAGCAGGATGATTATGTTAGTTTAAATGAATCAACACCCCTGAGTCACTCCAACTATCAGAAACCTTGAAGCACAGGCCGAGGGGGCGATGTGGCAGCAATTTTCCACACCAGCCTATTAATCAACCAAAGACCAAGACAGACTTTTAATTCATTTGAAAGCCCGATGCTTAGCCTTGTCCACCCTAGCTGCAAAACTCAAAAACCAGTCTCATTTGTGATCATCTATCGTCCACCTGGGCCTTACACAGAGTTTCTGTCTGATTTCTCAGACTTTTTATCTGATTTAGTACTCAGCTCAGATAAAATAATTATTGTGGGTGATTTTAACATCTATGTAGATGCTAAAAATGACAGCCTCAACACAGCATTTAATCGGTTATTAGACTTAACTGGCTTCTCTCAAAATGTAAAAGAACCCACCCACCACTTTAATCACACTCTGGATCTTGTTTTAACTTATGGCATAGAATCTGAACATT